>JBCAUG010086319.1:0-22280 GCA_038406175.1 Haplosyllis leylae | reverse complement strand
TTTTGGCCAAAATACTCGAACGGCCCTGGAGTCGCCAAAAATTGACATATGCCAAAATTGACCAAAAAGGGTCCTAGAAGATGTCATAAGCTGTCTTGAGTCCAAATTTGACAAAAAAATTCCAACAGGAAGTGTCCCAAATTGCCGAAAAATAGTTGCCATGCGCTATGCTATAAGGTGGTTTAAGTGTAAACTTAAACCACCTAAAAATTGAGTGGTCTCCGCCATTCCTTCATTGACTCAAAAGGGAAGGCTTCCTTATTGAACATCTTCTATATGTTTATTATCCGACAGCAATTGAATTCCCCAGATACACTTCACATACATCTGTGCAACTTCTCAAGAATCACATCTGTTGCATGTTTTCTTTTGTTTCATTTTAAGATTCAACAATATTAATCATACATGAAACTCACAAAAAAATGCACATCGCGAATTGTCATGAGGCCATGTCATTTTGAAGAATTAATTGAGTACGCAATTTCTTTGAATTTACAGATGTCTGAACTATCTTCCATTATGTAACAGTTAGTCCCAATATTTATCAACAGTCGTAATAGCTCCTCTAGAAATCATTGGTGTAGGTTTAAAATATTTTTATCAATATTGGAATATTTAGATTTCAGACATCCTTATGCCAATTGGCTCACGGGGTATGATGTTATTCCCCCAGTAAAATGGGGAGGGGGTGTCTGCAGTATATTCTAAAAATATAAGACTGTGTGAATGTATCCATGTGTGTATCCGTCTGTCTTTTTTGATCCAATGGGATTTCAGAACGAAATTCAATGCTTTATAACATAACAAAAAATTCGGGGGCATGCACAAGTTAATACTGAAATTAAGCAAGAGAGGGTGTCTTTAACAATATGACAGAATGACAGTGCCCAATGGCAAAACAACAGTTTAATGAGATCACAAATAGAAACTTAAAGAAAAAACATGAATGCTAAGAATAATTATTAAAAATACGACGTCGTAAGAAGTCATAACTGGCCCGTTGCAAGGCATATCCTCAAATACTATGGACCCCCTCTTTCAATCACTTAGCTAACTCTAAACGAGCCAGCAATAAATGCTACCATTATACTAAGAGCAAGCACTGACTGAGAACAATAATCAATGGATGCTAACAACAATTATGAATGAATGCTGAGAACATTTATTAATGAATGGTAACAACAATCAGTAATGAATGCTGAGAACAATCATTAATGAATACGAAGGACAATAGTCGATTAAAAATAAACACCAATATTAAGAACGATTCAGAAAGAGGCTTTAAACCTCTAAAACTTGATTTAGCAGGAAGAGAACAGATAGAAACTAAAGATGTGTCAAATATAAATATTAAATACAAGTAGAAGAAGTCTCATTTAAATCCAAGTGTGGAATTAACCATAATGAGTATGCACCTAAGACCACGAAAAGTATTAGAATTGCAAGAAGTAAAAGTTCACAAGGTATCATCCCTTTAATGATTCACTAGAGTCGATGAATCTGATATTTTTATCGATCAAAGATGTCAATCCTGATGGCAAGGATTGATGGCTGGCACTCAGTCAACATCTGCAAACTTTTAAGGTCTAACCCACAGCATTCGTTTGAGCTTCACTCGATCAATTCCCACTTTGGAGCCTTATCCCACGGGATAATGTATTAAGTGGACGTCTTTCCAACCAATCTAGTTGATCTTTGGTTAATTAAGGATAATCGTGGTTTGGAGATAAGAAAGTCTGGGCCATTCATCATCCGTTCATGATGGAGCTTACATAGCTAAGTCCCGAGGAATGATTAGATCATCTTGTTCTGTCCTGTGTCGTAGCGAGAGCTTCCGTTTTGGTCTCAACAACATTTTACGGGGTGAATGATCCACCCAAAGGAATTATAAGTTGAAACTACTGTTCCAAAAATTCACTTCCTGAATCCCTTGGATTGACTGATCTGGACTGGAATCGATGCTGGCTCAGTGACTTACATGACGGAAAGTCAATAATCAGATTAAATCATGTTTGTGTGTTGTGTTTTATATCGAATGCTGGAAATTCCAAATAAACTTGGGATAATCACTGCCTCATCTATGATGTCAGCTGCCCTAAATTGTTGGAAATTATGTATTACTGATCTTGAACCATCTCAAATTTACAGAACACCAGAACCTATGCATGTTATAAAGTTTGTTTGAATTCACCAAAATACAGAATGAGTACTAAATCAATTTAATGATGGTTTAGTTTTGTTTTGCAGCACAACGTGGTCTAGCTCTTATTTGTCGTGAGAAAAGGTCACAAAACCAGGAGAAGAGCAATCAGAATCAAGTAAAAAAATCCAAAAGCGAGTGCTTGAAATTATTTTGTAGAAAACGGCAATATTATTTCTTTGATCAGAGGCAAAGCACTACATGCATGGACGTACATATGTTCAAATGAAACAAACGTTCAGGGCGCATCAGAATCTCAGCTGAATTTAACAAACCTGAATGAGGAAAACTCGTCAGTGGGTTGTGGGACTAGCCAACTATTACAGATTTACAGCCTTGATAGTCCAAAAGATGCAAAACATCTCTCATACGACATCAAATATTAAAGAAAGTACTTTTTGTGAGAATGGGGGCAAAGTTTGGCTTCTTTTCCAACAAGTACATATTATCGTAGCAAATAACACTCAGCTGCGACTCTGAATTAACCCAAATTTTGACGAGAGTCCAATACCTCTGTTTTTAGATTCACGTCTAAAGTTCCATAAACAATTTCTAATTATGCTGAAACCGAAAAAGGTTAGACTTTCTTCATTAACTGCAATTGGTCGCCCCCACATCGTAACGTATCAACTTCCTATGGTATCCGTGTCACCAAAGGTGGAGCCGAAACGACCTCACTTTGACAGCAGCAACTGTCACAAACTGACGAAAATTGTCGATCCTCGAAGTCAATCTGCCTTATATAGATCTACACAAAAGTGCCTACTTTAGGCCAGTATTATATTTATGTGTACTAACTACTCTGCTAATTAAATTGTTCACGCTGTAGTTGACTGCGACAAAGCTAAATCACATTAATAACCAAATTCACTGATCTTCCAATAACATTTTTTTCAAGTATACCTAACACGAGTGCAACGAGTAGGTGAAAGAAATAAAATTGTAATGAACAGTCGAAATGTTCTTTTTAATCTGGTCTTCCCGTCATCGAATTAGCAATTTTTCACAAAATTGGATTATCAATTAAACTTTCGCCGAGTTATGAGGTAATTTGTTAATTTCAAGCCATATTCACTATTATTAAATACCCTGAAGAGAATAATCTTATGCTATCAGGGTAGATCAGTGTGGCGGATTGCAGGTAAACTGGAAAAACATAAAAAAAAAAGAATTTCTCTTTTAGTACTTTCACAACTGTTTTTAAAATATGCTATGCACTAGACATTTTGATCCATCAGTTTGTCCACATAGAATTTTCTGACGGCCCTTTGCTGATTCTTTTAAACTTTTGAAAAAAAATTATGAACTTGATTTAACTTCATTCAAGTTTTCTGCAATCAAATGTTTTTGTAAAAGTTTAGAAGAATTGGCAAAGTGTCATCAGAAAATTTCATGTTGACAAACTAATGAATCAAATGTCTAGCATATAGGCATATTTTAAAAACAGTTGTGAAGTACTGAAAGAGAAATTCTAATTTTTGTGTTTTTCTAAAACTTGATTCAAGTTCATTAGTTAACATGCAATCCGCCGCGCTGATCCCCCTGGTTATCCTGTCACGTCTAGAACTTGAACAAACCGTATGATAAAAATCAGAGTTCCACAGTGATTGCAGACATAGATCTAGATGTTACAGAGGTTGCTACACTAAACTGTAAATACAGCTGCTCCTCAAGCTTATCAAAAATCTCGGTCGATCTAAATTAAACTGATGTATTTCAATTGTAAGAAAACCTTTGTAGCACGGACAAAGGAACCTCCCTGGTAACTCAGCGCTCCATCCACCACACCATCAAGTTACCAGTGAGGTTCTCCAGCTCAGGTCAACTTAAATGGTGATTTGCCTATGCTACGAAAAACTGGCCAAAGACAGGAATTCATCCAATACGACATCAATTAGCAACACTCATAGTGGATTTACATTTATTAACCAATAAGATATCATAACAATTAACATAAATATTTTACATTTCAAATGCACATTTGGCACAAAAATAGATACGTTCTACAGAAAAAAATGGTACTGTCATATCTGCCCCCACAGTGAATATGACAAGTATGCAACGAGGTACAAAAGTAAACTCAGATTCAGCAGGTTGATGAGCCCAGTACGATCTTTTGGTAGCAGTTTAATACTGGAAATTATCTTATTTACAAAACAGTACTCTAAGTTAACTCAAAGGAAAATCAGAATACAGCCAACTTAATAATATTGCTCTCCAGTACAAAAGCAACATTAGACATCGCTGATTTGGGTGGGTATCTCTCTACGAGAACACACAACTTCTCTGAAGCTATTTCTAAAGTCTGAACTGAATACATTATAAATAACTGGATTAAGTAATGAATTTCCAAAAGCCAAACAATGCCACAGTATAAGGCACGCGTAGTAGCCTTGGGTACGCGGTATATTTCCATAATTAGCCACGAGTAGATGAATGTGTAAAGGTAACCAACATACCGCAAAGACGGTTACAACAAGGATAACAATTTTAGTAACATGTTTGGCTCGTTCTTGTTCACCGGGTGAGTGATGTATGGCCTCCTGCTTCTTTTTCCTAAGGTGGCAGAGAATAAGAATGTATAAAGTGGCGATGAGCAACAATGGCAATGCGTATGCAAAAACGAAAAATGAGGCGAATAAATTTTGCGCCTCTTGTTTTCCACTGATGATGCACTCAGTTCGGTTGTTCTCTTCGTTGTGCGAGACTCCGTGTACAACAAGCACAGGGATTTTGGCAAGAAGAAAGACGAGCCATATGGCGAATATGAGCAGTAAGACATTTCTCTTGGTTTTAATGAATGCGGCGTGAGGTCCGTACACCACAGTGAGGTATCTCACAGCACTAACTGCGATCAGCGTATACACTGTGACGTAACAAGTGACGTAAAGTAGGAACTGTACAATCCGACACATCATATCTCCGAATGGCCATATTGTCAGAGCGTAGTGTAATGCTAGAAAGGTTCCACATACCACCAGGAAACTAATATCAGCAATTGCCAAATTGAGCAGCAATAAGTTGGTCACAGTTCGTAATTTTTTCTTGACGAGAATTACGAAGATTACCAATGAATTTCCAAGTGTGCCGAAGAAAACAATCAAAGCGAATACTGTAGGCACCACTACAATGTACATAACAAATGAAAAGTCATCTGTCACTGCGTTGAATCCTACTCCACCCATGGCTCTGCTGACGTTGTGTGCGGATGATGCATTGTGTGTTTCTCCTGATACACTGTGATCGCTGTATCTGAACCCATCTCCTCCAAGATCGGCGATTCTGTGAAACTTCGCAGTGTCAATAGCTCTGGGCTCATGCATCAATCCGCGATTATTATTTCCATCTATGAGTTTGTATGCCTGGATCATCTCCTGTGTTGACATTGATGAAATCAAGGTTAGATTTCTCTCTGATGATCTTCCTCTGCTTGTGGTGTTGGATCTCACGAATCATGTAGAGATGCAGGAACATGGATTCTCCTCAGCAGAATATTCAATCTAAAATTTCAGATGGATTTGTAAATGGGTGTTTGCTTTACAGTAGTTTAGGCAGCTTCGTTATACTTAAAACAAAGCCTTTTATTGATTTAGTTTTCCTGGGCATTTTTAATGTTTCTGCAGTTCATTCTTGGAATAATTGACAGAATTAAACAAAGTGAACCAAGAACAAAAATTGATTTTTAGGGTAAAACATCTGTTGTCTTATTCACGGAATTATTTGCAATGCCCATTAATTCAGTTTTGTTTACAATCCATGATTCGTTTTCCATTAGATGTTGTTTTAAATCGCATAGTTACGCAACATGGCATTTAATATTTATTTCAGAAACACACCAGAAAATATATGTTCATTACAAAAATATTTAACGTTTCGACAACAATGTGTGTGGACTCGTGAAACAATATTGTTGTAAGTTATCGACACAAGTATAATTTTACCATTCGCAATGCCTTTGATATGGAATGCTGTGCTTAAAGGCCTTTAAGATTTCAATATATCCTTCTAAAAATAATGACAAATCATAAACTTCAGTGGCGAAGGATGTGCGACACAAAGTCTTAGTAGATGATGTACGATGCCAGAGTTCAATCTTAAGAAGTGTTATATTATTATTATTATTATTGGCAAATTGTTCATCTAGGAACAATGCCATCTCCTATCTCTAAAGGTCTACTGTTGTATCAGACCATAATGCTGATCAATTCTGAAAATTTATATTTTATAGATCTAACTTACACAGGCTAACTTACGAAATACGAATATCACTGAGGGATAAAGCATCCATCCTGGTTTTTGACACTACCGTGAGAGTCACTAATATGCCAGGAACACCTGTGCTCAGTAATCCAATACCAAAGATCTTTGTATTCCACCAAAAATCAAAACAGCCCTTATCAGTACCAATATTTATGAAAAATAATATTTCTTGGTAGCGCAAAAAACAAACAGCTTACTTTCTTCATGGGTATGTTGGTAATTTGCAACAAATATTGGTAAGAAAAAGTTCACAAAACTAGTGTCACATTGTGTTTAACGTACTTTGATTTTTGTATCATTTTTGTTTCATTTCGATATTTTGGTGAAAATATTTTTGCAGCACGCATCAGTTTGGAGATATTATATAATATCAATCCATTCTAATGGCATAAAATTCCACATTCTGGAACAGGGACAATTTATTACAGTCTCTGTGCATTACACATTGAAAGCAGTGAGACAACTCAGGATAACTAAATGTTTGCCTAAATTTTTTATATTAAGCTACAATGAAAATTATCCTTAACAGATCCATATCTGATCATAAATAAGAGCTTGTAAACACCAAACACACAAGTACCCCGAGGTAGAACTTTAGCTGCACAAAAAGTTGGTTTTCACTTTCTTTGTTTCTTGGTTAACGAATCACCTAAGTTTTATGTTGAAAATCATTGTATTAACTCCTCTAGCAAAGGAAGCGCTCTTTAAAAACTGGAATCTTGCTTTCCGGTTCACGTTACACTTTTGTTTAGAAAACGTTGCCAGATTGTTTTTATCGAGGAAAACAATAGAACATACCTCTTGATTCCGAATTTCCTGTATTTGAAGCTTTACGACATCAATAATATTCATAAATATTGTACTTTTTGCTTTGTGTACGAAAAAACATCCCGTTAACATAATGCTGGTGGTCCACTCCAGGGCTTGTGCGCTATCATTGCATAAGTGAAGCTGTTTAGTCATCTTAGATTGGTGGCAGCTGTTTTGGAGGGGCTATTTATCATTTTAGCTCAACAATAGGCTTATGCTCTAAGCACACAGTTTCCTCAAGGTTATCCCACTCAGAGTGTCATGCACTTGACCCTTTTGTTCATGAATTCTGTACATATATTCACGATTTCAGAAGTTCACGTTCAGGTGAAGCGCAGCTTCTGCAATAAATGCGATTGTAAATGTTGTCTATCTTCATTCATCTCCGTTAGGAAACATTACACCTGAATGTCATATTTGAAACGTGGAATAATGCATAGGACAATTAAACTGTCACAACGTTGTATTTTATGTCCTGTCTTTCGTTATTTTAATGAATGCGTAGACATGAAACGACTTCTCCTTCCCTTGTGTGAGCGTATTGATTATTAATGTTTCGTTTTCGGTCTAAGCATAGTGATTTATTATCTTCGCGAACCTTTAGTTTATCATTCTTTTTGCTTTAGCAACTTATGTCTTTGAAAGGTACTAATGAGACGGGACTTTGTGTATGAGGCTTCGCGAAAAGGGCAAATGTCTTAATTTGAATTCACTCGATGTCACATAGTTCCAATGTAAACATGGGAATTTTATTGTTTCCGTTCGTCAGTCTGAACGTAGAACCTTTAATGGATCGCTTTGGGAGTTGTAATTTATTCTTGAAGCGAGACTAGATGACACTACAGAGCCCTGAATTACCAGTAGTTATTAGCGACAATTGGCTTTGTTCATTATAATCATTTAACTACAGAGCTTCGTGTTTCAATTTTAAATACACGAAACACCTATTTAGGTTATACATCAAGTCCAAACCTTTTCCCGGAAAATAAAGTTTTGTGTGCAATAATAGTTTCAAAACAGCCTAGAGCTGCAGCAAATGTTGGTGGTTACTGACCTTAATGGAACATTTTGGATGACATATCAATTAAAAGGGTTTCTTTTTCTTTGGAAACTGTCAAAGGACAACAACCCTGTGGTAAGAATATTCATCACTCCAAGGGAATGCTGCAGCGAAACAGCTACACATTAGTTAAATGAAAGGAACATAGATCTATGAGGAAAGACCCACATGAAGGTAATTTGAAGCTTTTCCAACTACAGTTTTGCTTTAAGCTTCCATTAGCTGTTCCTATGAAGTAAGCCAAAGGAAAGAAATTTACCAGGTTTGGAACGTCTTTGCATTGAAACAATAATTTCAATCGTTGAACAAAATTATATAAAAACAGTATGTAAATGTTTCCACAAAGGTGTCTCGAATCACATGGAAGTTTTGTCTAAGATTGTGCTTGAATTCCAAGGTATAAATCCTGAATACATGGGACAATAAGTAACTACAAAAGTAACACTGGCCCAGAGTCTTGTAAGTGAATTCCTTCTGGAAGACCAAGGAAATTACATAACAAAGACAAAAAGTCTGACAGAAGACAATGATGGACTTGCAAATCATAATACAACAAATATTTTTAGGGAAACTTAGTTAGCCTACAAAGCAAAAACCTGAACACTTTGACATGGCGATGATCTTAATGTACAGCAATGAGAGAGATGTTTCAACCTTCACAAAAGTTAGATGTACCTTGAAAACTTTACTATTTCACTGCAGGGCTCTCTGATCAGGAGGCATTCAATGAAGACATTTGAAGTGACATACGCACCGCTGGAAAAGAAAAAAACACACTCTTTGTAACTCAGCAGATGCCTAGTTTATAAAGGAAATGGCGATTAGAGGAAAGGCCATTTTGTGGGTGAATTCACCCACACACGAAATTGAAAATGTGGAAGTTCAGCGCATGTTTTATTAGTCTAGATGTCTTTTGCCACAGCAAAAATAATTTCTAAAATAAATTCTGACGGTAGGGGCGGGCACTGTCAACATCAAGAAAGTTAAGAGAGCTCAACAGCTTGATTTGTATGTTTCAGAACATAGATCTGAAACATAAATTTCGGGAATAAGCCAATTTCTCCTCCGAGTAGGAGAATCCTTCGGCGGACGCAATGACATTTCAAAAAGGTTTATTAGCCCAATTTTTTCACATGCCTGTGGCAAGTGACATTTTTTCTGGTCCCAGTTAATTATAAGTCTATTTTTGAATAGCTTGATAGCTCGGAGCCAAGAAATAATTTGCAAAAACATCAAATTGAATATACCAAGGTCTGGGACAGCATTCAGCTTTGTCGACGCTTTTAGATGCTCTGATCCCCTCTTTGCCCTGATAATTGCCCTGATAATTGGATTTCATCAATTTACGTCAGTTAATAATATTTTCTGATAATTACCATCACTCGTCACAGATGTGTTCACTCTCAGAGCATAAAGGATTCTAAATCAACCTTAACTCAAGGTAAGTGGTAAATACCGACTGCTTTCAGATGTTTGGCATTAGTTATGCAGTATCTCACTTTGAATCCGGTTTTCTGTCGTTCTTCCCGAAGTGTGACAAAACCTTTACACAATTAAAGGGACCCTGTTGCATCACAGTGTACCAAAATTGCAAGAAACATTCAAATAAATTCTGATGAGAGAATGCCACAATGGAATCAAAAATATGTTGCACGTTGGAACACAAGCGTACCTGTTTTGCAGCTCCGGAGAAAGTTACAACTAAATTGAAAGTAGATTCGATAAAAAACTTGTTAACTTGGGGTAGGTACTCAGCCTCGTTCGTTTCACTGTGATTAATTCGTGGTTGAAATTTCACTGTGAAGAACACTTCAAAGCAGACCAGTTGCTTTAACACAATTGAAGAAGTAATATTGACTGAAAGTAGACATTTTTGTTGCAGCAATTTACTGGAAATTTACAAACATCAAAACATCAAACAACATATCGGAATGTAAAAATGAAGTTGATTTGCTTTTCGACAACAGCACTTCAGCAGTGATGAAGTTTGGTTACCAAACATTCTCACATTCGTATCCAGCTAAGTAGTTGGCAAATCATAACCCACGAGAGTCAAGTATAACCAGCCTATCCGACAGGTAATGTTTATTTTCTACTGGGAATTACCAAGGTAGTAGTATTCTAACGTTGTGGGTTTTGAACGAATACAGTTCTTTTTTCTTCACTTGGAAGGTGAGTAAATACGGAAAGTCCTGAAATAACGACAGTAAATCCAGTTTTCATACATCCGGTTGAGGAGATTATGGGGACTCCGGACAGCAACAAATCATGAACATTCAAGTGTTCATTCATATAGAGCCCAGCAAAAGCAGAAAATACGTTCCATTTCACCATATACCAGCAATTGAACATATATGTTCAAAAAGTGTGACCTTTTCGTATCTTTGTCACACAAATGATTCTTTGAAAACCAAAACCAAATTGTTGATAGACGCATAATGAACATTGAGGTTCCTTTTATTCTCCAGGAAGAAAGCTTTGCAAGACATCGAAGTAAACTGTAATGCTACGAAACATAAATCATGGAAGCTAATCTTGCAGACAGCAGCATGCATTATTACTGCACAACTGTCTGTAATGATATGTAATTGTTCAACTGATAAACGACCCATGGAATACATCGTGTCTCATGGGTTCTAAATATGGCTACATGGCCAAGTGACAGCGGCCTTGAGATGTATGAGAATCGAATTCAGTTAGATAAGTCCACATTAATGACATTTAGATTGAAGCCGAGTTTCACATTCTGCACTGAGTCTGATTAAACATAATGTTTTCAAGAAAATGATAACATTCCAGGGATTCGGCCAATTGGTTTCTGGTTTTGAAGCCTTTTTGGCTAGAGCATTTCAGAGCTTTGATGTTGTCTTATTTCATTTTGCTATCTTGAAGACAAGTATATATTTGAACATTTTCATATATTTCTAACCTTCCGACTGCCATTTGAGGTCAACTCCGCTGAAAAATCATCGCCATAACAACTTGAAACTTGCATGGCAGGAATAAATATTATCAAATTTCAATCGTAACTATAGACTAGGATCCACCGAAGAAATGAGACCTATTTGACAGCTTAATCTAAATCGGCAGCATCATCAAGGCCATGCGCCACTCAACAGAAAGTAAACCCAAACTGAAAATCCTTGCCTTGAACAATGTCAATTCTTTTCTTTGGAATCAACTTAAAACATGCGAGTTTACATCAGTATGTGCTTTTTAGTTATTGCCAAAAAAACAAAGAGGCACATCGACACGTTGTGATTTGCCTTAAAGATTTCTTGGCCACAAGTTTGGCAGTAACATGTGCGTGTAAAAATACCTTAAATTAATGCACATTTTATTTTTTCACATCATATCTCACGATATGTATTAATGAAAGCACCCGATATCTCGCTTCGCTTCAAACACGAAAATGGTGAAAAGTCGCCATCCAAAATGTAAATAATATTTGAAAAAAACAAAACAAAGAAAAACACAATCACAGTGGCACCTTACCATAAACCGCCTGATGTACATTAATAACTTGGTAACTGTCAGAAAGAAATCCTCCATGCACAATTTCCTGTGAAAAAGTACTATCCAACAGCAAAGGTGAGGAGTGAACAGTGGCTTATGAACTAAACCGCACAGCTTCGTGGCAGACAATATATTGAATGATTAACCGCCCGAAGCTGTTCTAGGAGACCAACAATTATTTCTCATTTCAATATATACTGCGGCAAAAACTGACTGTCTCACTTACTATGTTTCAGTGCTCATTCGGCCCGGGTAATTTAGTCCATAAAGTATATATTTAACTTACTGCTGTACATTTTTTCAAATTATAGCACAAAAAACAACTTGTGGAGCGATGAAAAGACATCTGACAACTTAGTACTACCTCAACCAATTCCAATGCATTTTAAACCAGATTAACTAGATTTATATATTTATTTGGGGAATTTCCAATTAGAAACAGCATAAAATAAATTTTAATAAAACATCCCTAAATGTTGCATGTGAGGACAGTGTTATAAATAATTTTCCATTTTGTTTTGACCAAGTTAATTCAAAACTGTGCTTTGGAAATTGAAAACGATATCTGTTCCGTTACCTGAGGCATCAATGGAAAACTATGGTAGTTTTATTTAATATTTCACAGGTGAGCATGAATCAAATATAGAACGTTTCTTGGAAACTCACATGTTAATCTTCCATCCAAAGAATATTCGTATAGAATATAAATCTAAGAAGAACGAATCCGTCTATTGTCCCCTCCACCAATAATGTTTGTTCTTCTGGAAAACGTTAAATATTTAAAAATTAAAGTGGTCTGTGAATTCACGTCTAAAATTCACTAAAATAGTGCTATTTTTCAAAGGTTCCTCAAGATATTTGCGAGGTCTGTGTGTTGCATATTACACCTTTCAGTTTATTTTCTTTTCCCTTGGTTTGCTACAATAACTACCCAAACCGACAACTGTAAAATTACCGTCGGCATTTCCTTTACATATTAGAAAAGTCAAGCAGATATTAGAGTTCCATCATGGAACAAAGCGAAAGATAATACTTGAAAACAGCAAAAAAATCTTTTTGTCTTTCTGTGAAATAAAACACATACATATTTGTGTAACTGCTGACAAACGTTTTATCTGAGTACGTTGTCTTTCATTCAATATTATGCGTCTTCAGTGGTTTAATATCATGACAACTGGGTTTCAGCGCCAGACACCTTAACGGATCTAGCGGGCGCAGAGGTCGCGCTTCACACCATCTGGGCCAAATGTACTTTTATGTTGTAATTTGAGAAATTTGATCACAAAATAGGTTTGCGTCCGTCTGAGAAATCTTGGATCCGCCACCGTCTTTACCACGTAACGGGTAAAACCCTGTGGTCAGCAACAGCTGTTTTCGTCAGACTCTTAATAAATACCGACGCATGGCGTTGCTCGATGTCTAATGGATTTGAGTTATTTAAGGGTTTGTGTAATCCAGTGTGAGGGAAAGTTCAGTCTGAAATAAACAAGTTCAGAGATAGGTTTTGCTAACAAGAAATACCCATTAGTATGAGAAAAATACCACCCTTCCCTGTCATTTTCCAGTTAGTTATTCGACAAGGACACGACCTAGTGAATTATCTTGCCATATTTACAAGTACCAAGGCTCTGGAACTGGATAGAAACTCTCTTCCAGAGTGAGAGACGTCTGTCTCTTCATCCAGAGTGTGAAAGGTCTTTCAGGATATCATAGTAGTCATTACGATTTTCGGAACGTTTGATGAAAGTACCGTACATGCAAAGAGATGAGATCGCGTGGTACAAGCACTTACCGCTGCACAAAGTGAACAGCTGTCGACGAAGACAACTGTTTCCCAGAAAAGAACTAAACCATTTTCATTTGCAATGTTGACATTCGTACTTTGAATTACAAGAGAAAGTCTGAAAATATTTCGTCTCATGACAGATAAATGATGCCTTTTGCCATCATTGCATGAAAATTACATGAAAATCAGGTTTAAAAGTTGGATAAGAAAACACTTTGAATAAAATGTTTGAATTAGAACATACTTTGAATTAAAACTTTGAAAAATTAAGGAGTGTAAAAATTACACTTGATGGCTACTCACATTTTGGTTACAATTCTCATAGTACAGAACGAATAATGAAGTAATCAAAAAAAAAGCTTAATCAAAGTAAGTAATCAAAGTTGTGAACAATTTCATGAAAAGAGTTGTGGACAATTTCAAGAACAACAAAGCTCCAAACAATTTCATGAAGAACAAGGTTGCAAACAACTAAATGAAAACAATTTTGTGAACAAATGTGTGAACAATTTCCCAGAGTTGTGAACAATTTTTTGAACATTTTCACAAACCATTTTTCAAACAATTTCATGAACAAAGTTGCAAACAATTTTACAGAAATTTTCTGGACCCTCACTGGCTAGTTCCTAAACTCCATTTTTTTTTTCCAAATTCTAAAGTTCCACCAATAATTGCATTGTACAGTAGGCCTACTAATCACAAAGGTGCCACAGGCTTGTCCCCAAACCTTCAGCTTCCCTAAATTCAAACACCAAACTGACTCTAAACCAGCCAGCATTCACAACATAAATTGAATTAAAACTTTGAAAAACAACATACTTCAAATTAACACTTTGAATTAGAGATAGGTACTTGGAATTAGCCAAGAGTTAAAATTACTTTGAATTGACTGTGTTTGAATTAAGCATGCATTTTAAACATAAAATGATAAGATTGCAGCAAAGATTTGGCCCACAATTTGAATTGAGTGGAACTTTGATTTAACCATGTTCCAATTAAGCATGCCCAACCTGTAATCAGTTGTACTTTTCAGAATAAGTTTCGAAGTGTAATATGAGATTTGACCTCCACAAATTTGACAATCAATGTATACACTAAAAGTTTTTATATTAAATTAATTTGGGTAACACAAAGGCTAAAGCAGTTGGGCCGGCGGGATAGCTCAGTCGGTAAAGCATCAGACTTAGTCACGCACCGCTGAGCAGCTCACCACTTCATTGGTGGTTCAAATCCCGATGCATGTGAGAGAAGCCATGCCGTATACACACTTATACAGTGTACACCCATATTGGTGGAAACGGCAGGTGTCGCACCAGAGGTGGATCTGGGGAATCTGTTGTGTGCAGGCGAGTGGGCACACAAGCGAGGGAATCCACCCTGGCTTTGAAACCCGGGGCAGATGTCACCAGAAGTCCAAAACAGGGGTATCAGCGGCCCCGTGAAAAGGACATGTGTCCTACAAAAATTTATTAAAAAAAAAAAAAAAGGCTAAAGCAGTTTACACATAGATTCACAGAGGTTTTAAACTGCATTTTTCTAATATTGAAAGAACACATAATGTTTGTGTGGAAATGCTTGAATAGTCCATATAAGGAACAGAGAGGAGTAAAATGCAGTATAAAATCAAAGTATTGCGGCATTAGCCTTTGTTAACCTGGGTTAGTTCTGGAGTACACTGATAGGAAACCAGGCCGTGACGTGAATAACTCAATTACCATCATTGCTGCAACTCTATTCACTATTGACGTATATCTTACTACGTTTGTAACTGAGGAACCAAATTCCCTTAAAGGCAATCAATACAGGCCATATGAACCATATGTATGTGGGACTTCTATTGAGTAGAGCTTATTGGTTTCGTCTCAGATGTAAGCCTCAAATTTAGCCCAAAGTCACAACTGGTCCAAATGAGCCCGTAAATTTGAAAAAGGAGGGACTACGTACAGACCAGTCTAATTAATTAGTTAATAACTACTTTGGCGAAATGTTCAGCAATATCCCCACAACTTTATTTCCTGTTCATAATATGGTCTTATTGACAAACAAATCAGTGTAATTAAAAGTCAGGCTAGTGGTATGCTCACCAATATCCAAACAAGCATCTTAGCTTTCCCGTTCATAATACATTGTCTTACTGCGGTTTGTGTTCAACTTAAGAGCTTCTACCACCAATGTAATTTGATTATAATGGAGAATTGAAGTCCTCGCTACTTTATTACAAATTACTCGCTCCTGTGCCCGTAATACAACACGACAGCAACGGCTTCTGTCCATTATCGTCAACTGAAATGTATTTTATAAGCTCGGACAACTTCACTTGGAAATTAATGGCACAGACATCGAAAACATGAGGTTCATGGTGGAGACCACGATACTCAATTCAGACTATTTTTCTAGATTATTTGTGATTTCAACTCCGCAGAAATGTCATTGCCAAGACAGCTTAGATGTACATTTATAAACCTCAACCAATTCCAATGTATTTTTAATCTGATTAACTAGATTTATTTGGTGACTTCCTGATAAGAAACAGCATAAAATAAGTGAACAACATCCCTAAATGTTGCATGTGGGAAATAGTTTTTCAATTTTTGTTCATTTAATATTGACCAAGTTAATTTTTAACTAACTCAAAAGTGTGCTTTGGAAATAGAGAAAATTATCTGTTCCAACACCTTTAAGACAAGGGGTGTTCTTTGGAGGATTCCGTACAACACCTCGCCCCTAGAAATAGAAACAAGAGCGTTGTACAAAGGAGCCATGCGACAACACTCCTCCCAGATACATATAAGAACAAGAAGTAGTATCCGGAAAACTTTGTGAGGGCATCTCTGATGTGTCTCGTTTATCAGACTGTCTTTCAGAGAATTCTTTCAAACGCACACATGAAATCGGCTGAACCAATCTATCGGCCGTTCCACTTACTTTATCATCAACGCCCTTCCCCCAAATTCATATGTAATGTGTCGCAAGTGAACAGTAAGGGCAATTGTAGGCTCATAACAGAGCCATTCGACGTAGGATCAGACTGCATATTCATTGACTGATTTGTGAAGAAGATACAATACTACAAAGCTATCTTACATGGCCTAGAGGCAATGTTTTCGATCATGAGCAGATCAAGGAAACACATTACCTTTGAAAGACCGTATCTAGTTTCCTTGTGAAGAACGAAATGAATGATGGCTTTTGCCAATATCTTTTTTCATCAGAGTTTGGAAGATATCGTTTAAGTTTACCCAGTCTTCGCGAAATTCAGTGACTCAAATGAAATCACATTGGAACATAAGCTAAAACGGGAAGTTTTAAAATGCTTAAAATGACTAAATACTAAATGACTGCTGTAATAGGCAATCATACTTGGATTACAATCAATAGATCACTGGTTCAATTCCCAACGTTTATGTCAAAAGAAAATAATTTTGAATTCAGAGGAAGATGATACAGCAAACCTAGATCGATACATCAAGGCGCAGTCTTCGTGTGCACATTTTAAAAGTTAACCTTTTATCTTTTTCCTTCATTCATAAGTCGCAACTTGTAGGCAGGCTGAGGCAAATATCGGAGCAAATAAATTGGTATTAACCTTGTGATTCGACGGTGATAAATTATTTTGGAATCCTTAGTAATGGGACCTTTATCGGCCATAAATGACAGCGGCAGAAAGAATAAAGAATGTCATGATTTCCCTCCAAGAATGAGTCTCAGGTGACTTTCCAAAACCTTGGTGTAAGACACGATATCGCCTACATGTTTAACAAAGGAGACATATTCCCCGACTGTGATATCGTCCAAGAAGATCGTAAAATCATACAGACATGAAGCACTTGATAAACGTCTTGGCATTTTTCAGTCTTGTAAAACTGTCTCGGTACGGTGTTAGTCAACTGTTACAGAATGACTGGAACAAAGCTGTTTCTTTCTCAAAGATCTCGGTTAATATGAATCAAGTAGCACCAACCGTTAATTATTCCTTGCAATATTACCCAATGTACATGGAAACACGCAATGAAACCAAAAGTATATAATGTGAAATTGTGTCAATTCGCTCAGGAGTTACATATTAGATGAATAAAACGTTTCAGAAGATGTTTTTCTATTGAGTGCATCCACAATTCTATTTACTTTGTTTTTCTGCTCAAAGAGATCAAAAGATACAAAGGTGAAAACTCACGAGTCTCTTTCATGGCAAAATGCAAAGAACAAAGAAGTGTACAAACATGTTTACAAAGGAAAACCGTTTTCGACTGTTGCAGTAGGATTGTTTCATAGACAGAAGTAAAATAGAAAAGTATGAAAGTGGTTTCTGGTTTTGAATGAGAAAAGACAGTGGAATTTCCACAATACATCCGCGTGAGCACGTCGCTTTGGAGCTTACAAAAAAGATCCCAAGAAACTGACAAGGAATTCTCGAAGATACGATTTAACCATATCAAAAGAGCATAAAATGTAGGCATTCAAAGAAGGGAAGAAAAATTTCAACTTAACACATTCATTGGCAATGTATAATGCTTCAGATGTGCGCCAGAATTAGATTTAACTCTCAGTTGATGTATCCAATACGACGCTCTCAAATTCTTCATTTTCTTGAAGAAAATCATATTGTGTTGCTCCAAGAAATATTCTAGATCCTGTAAACTGTTGAATGATTGTAGTAAACATTTGTTGAAAAGTAAATAATATCACTCTTTAAAATCTTTTGCAATATTTAACTTAAGCACGAATCCAGGCCAAGATGAATTTAACAATGAATCTAAATGAACAGACAAACTTTACTATTTAGTACCTTTCCTCAGTATTACCCATCAACATCCTGATTGGAAACATGCTAATTACTGACTATGGTTATGTAGATGGCTGCTAGGTCTTCGCCCTTTTCTATGGTTTTCGCACACAATAATTAATCGGCTGTGCAATGCTATCTCGTAATTCTAGGAAGCAAGCGTCATGTCCTCGAAATCTTCATTCGACAAAAATAGAATTGAACGATTGACTGCGATAGCGTCATCAACGGCGTTACCTGACAAAACAAGTCAGTCTCATCAACATTAAGGCTTCGCTTGCTCAAAACACTTGAGAAGTTGACTTATGTGCTCTTGATGCCACTTTTAACTTACAATGAAGTTAAGATATATAAGTTGTGATTTGAAATTTGATTTAAAAGTCAAATTAACATCAGCTCTGTTTTAAGTCAGATAGACTTCTACTTTAATATGGTTATTTTTCCACCTTCCATGTTTCCATGTTTCCTTGAGACATGAAAACTATTTCAGAAGAGAAAGGAAAAATTGTTCTGCTAAATTTAACTTCATAACTTTTGCTTTAAAATCTCCCTGGAGGATATTAAACGTCAATTTTTCCTGTTGCTTTGATGCCTTTTTATGAGCTGCAACTGTGAGCAATGATGCAATGGTAGGTGTGATATTATGACTGGCATGTAATCCAAAAATTCTATGAAATGCTTAGCACCATAAATTACACATCAAACAAACGACATTCACCAATCCAATTACTCAAACCACATGTTTTTCACCTGCGCCCTGACAACAGTTGGCAAGCACTCTGTCGAAAAAGGTACATGAAAGGACGAACAAGTCGCCCAGATAACAAAATATTTTGGTTAACTTAAGAAGAACTTATAACTTGTAACGCTCACCTTAAACAGTGCGTCCCCTAAAGGAATCGTTCCTGTAAAGTTTAATGCAATCACTATAATTAAACCAACTACAATGAAACCCACTGATGGTAAATAATTCATGAAATTAAGCACAAACATTAGAGAACAGTAGTCCTAGTATTGCTGCTCATAGACTCCAGCCGTTGCATCTCAATATCTACCTGCTGAAGCTAAGCGTACAGGACCCTGTACTTCACAGTTGGACATCTCTTAGAGATAGGTAAGAGATTCCGGTCAATGCCGTAACAAGGGATTCTTCTCCCGTTGAGAATCCTCCTTAACATTCAGATAAACCAAGAAACACGAACCAATTTGATTTCATGATTTGACCTCTTTACCTTTTCATCTTGAACACTTTGAGGTACATAATGTATCTAAAGGTTCAGTAAAATTGGTTTATGAGGTTCATTTGTGAATACAAAATGCTTATGACAAGGAAAGACCAAGTTGAATTTCATATAGGATAGAAGTGAGGTACAGGTCGACACATTTTCTTGACATACTGGTTAAGTAGACGATCCAAAATGTTTTTGCTTTACAACCTGCCTCATTGGCAATCTGCAGTCAATTTTCCAGAAATAAACTAAAACGCCTTTTCTGATCTGCTTCATTTGGTAATCTAATGAGCATTTTAAAGTCTCTTTAACTTTCAAAGCTCTTGACAATATTATTATGCAACAGAAATGAGGTAATTTTGTACAAACACTGGCTCTGTGTTTTTTTGTGTGAAATGAATGAGGTAAATTCAAGAAAATAATATTTTCATACATCTAGTTATTTTTTAACAAACAACATTGGAAAATTATTTAATTTGATTATAAATACTCGTACAAAGCCAAACGGGACAAAACAAGTGAAGTTTTCTTGACAGTTATTACAATGTAGTAAATGGTTTCTATGTACATAACGGAAAATCAACGTAAATTTGTGTGATCGCGTTGAGGATACCAGTGTGACTTCACAAGCTAAGAACGAATCAAGCAGAGTCAAGAGATGACAAAGCAATATTTCAAGAAGTGTGCAAGTTCTAAATGTGTGCTTTTAATTGCTATGACTTGTATCACAGGTTGCTAAAAAGGCTGCTTACCGAGTCCGGGTGAGCGACGTCATCCGTAAGGGTTTTTGGCGTGAGCAACTCTGCTGTGACCTCAGTGAACAAGTGCATTACATTGGAAAAGCCACTGGAAAGCCATTGGAAAAGCCACATGGATGTTTGCCAGACTGAAAGCAACCAATAGGATGGGAGAAATAGGTAGCAAAGGCGAGGTTTGGTTCCAAATGAGGGGGATCAGAGTGGGTAATTGGGCCAAGAGGGTAACAACAAGACAATCTTTACCTTTCTGGGGTGTGGAGTTTGTCAACTCCTAAATGGGCATTTGTATTTTATTTGAATTAGTGACTTTGATCTAGGGTCCACAGCTACATATTCAGTTGAACAACAGTCTATTTCCTTTGAGTGTGTGAGCACAGTGAAACGTACTGCCGAATAGTTTCCTACGCTCCATCTTGAAGAAGACTGTAATTCATCCTTTACATATCAAAGATTTTCTCGTCAAATTGTTTTGAGAGATATCTCCTGAGGGTCCCACTACTACTTTTATAATATGATTTATTGTTTTCATACTTTGTAAAGATATGTTTCCTTGGGACATAGCAATGAATTGAACTGTCAAATATATAATGATATGGAATGACAAGTAGTTTACTGGGACATTGGAACAGATTTTTCGTTAATGTAACTTTAAAGTTTAAATAAATCTATTCCATGCTTTTAAATTATGTATCAAAGACGTTCATAGAAATATTAAACCCTTGAGATTACATCAAATTAAGAAATGACTTTCTGTGGGTTCTGGGACTGCTTTGAAATCGTACAATTTATTGTTAGTAGTTATTTATTTATTTCATATTGAATAAATAAAGCAGATTTTTAAAAAAATTTTGGAGGACATAAGTTTTTTTCGCGGGGCCACTGATACCTCTGTTTTGGACTTCTGGTGACATCTGCCCTGGGTTTCAAAGCCAGGGTGGATCCCTTTTGTGTGCTTTCTTGCCTGTTTGATCCTCAGATTCACCTCTGGTGTGACACCTGCTGACTGTATAGAGGTCAGCATGGCAGCCGAACCTTTTTGATCCACATACCTGTGGATGCATCCACAAGTATTGGTGGAGGTTTGGGCTTGAATCCATGACCGTCTGTGTAGCGAGCACAGCACTGTACACCACACGGCCACTCCGGTTCGGCATAATAAAATAGATTCTTGCTTAAATAGATCTAATTAAATGAATTGTCAAATATAGGGAAAAGTAACAAGTATTTTGTTTTATTTGGAGGACATTAGCCCTGTTGTAATGCCACTGGTACCCCTGTGTTGTACTTCCGGTGAAGTGTACATCAGAGCGTGTTTCGTGACCTGCACACGATGGTTTCCTCAGACAAGTGCTTTAGTAGCATGCCTAGGTCAATGTTGCGAGCATATCTTGCGTTGCACAAGTAAGCACGAAGCTCCTCACTTTTTGGATAATGTTCATATTAAGCAGCGTTTCCATACAGTTCACTTAAATGGGAGTATTCTGAGAAATAGAACAACTCCAATTGAGGTAACAATGAAGAAAGCCAAAAAGAACGTCCTTGAGTGTGTAGCTCTACTGTAGTATGAAGTGGCAAATTACACAGTGGAAAATGGGAAACTCATTACAGAAACAGACAAGCAAGTTTTACCTAAATTGTACAATATTGACAATATTACCAACAAAGGTTTACACAGGGAAGAGCAAAATAATTTCACACAAAAGAACCCAGGACCTCTGGTTGTTTACTCCAATGTCTTGCTAATTGAGCTAAGTTGACATTTGGTTGTCAGTCGGAATTTTTGAGAGCTTTGTGACAGTTTCTGCTCCTAGTTCTTTTACATCAGGACTTGGTCAGACACTGGATTTACTCAGGAGTTCATTACTGGGATGGTGGCTA
>JBCAUG010086209.1:0-22289 GCA_038406175.1 Haplosyllis leylae | reverse complement strand
TCTGTGTTTTTTATGGCCGTAGTTCAACAGCTTTCCATAAAGCTTCCATCACTCCAATTCCTGTCTTTATTCGGTGTTTCTATGGCAACAAGATTCCATTCAATCGCGTGAACGACGTTGAATGTCCATCTTATATTCGACGTTTCAATCTAGACGTTACAATATATTCTTAAGGTGCAGGATCACATTTGATGGTTTCCTCTGTGTGGGGGTGCCAGACATTTCAGAAAAGTAATAAAATGGGCAGCCGCCAATCTTTTGCATGGGCCTCTGCTACCCTCGTTACTAACTGGTGGTGATATCAGCCATGGGACACCAAGCTAGGTTGGAACCCCCAACTTGTGTATTTTGTCACTTGCGTGTAATGACCTCCTGAGTTTACCTTTGGTGCAACACCTACAAACATCTTAGCGGTCAATATGGAAGCCACTACCCTCATCTACAATACTGTAAAAAGTATATTTTCCCGCAGCTGCATAACCACATGAATCGCCGGGTTAATAAATTCTACTTTTGACTTGTGTAATATTCCGAACATGCCTGTCCGTGTCATCTTTGCAATTCTACAATATTATTCCATACATTGACCGAATTACCACAGAAATGACCAATACTCAATTCACCATTTCTGCACGAAACTCTATGTGCAACAAATCCGAATCGCCACATCAGTGGAATTTAAATATTTGATTATTCGTGATCTCGGACCATACATCATCACTCGTTTATAAATCTAGACGTACGAGGCCCCGTTCCGAGTCTGGTCACAAAGCGGTATAAATCTGCACATACATTTATTTATTCGGAATGTAGTGACGTGAATGAGATGCCCAAGGGCCGTGCGGAATACAATCAAGCCAAAGAACCCGAACTATTTTTTTCCATACACAATCTGCCTATTTTTTCCCCACAAAAAGAATAATCCTCTCTCCGGGGGCTCAATTTACAGCATTTTGTCTGAGCTATGACGTGCTTCCTGGCCATAACTAAACTGGTGGCATGGAAACGAAAAAAAAAACCCACGACACTCATATCCTGGGCATTAATCTTGTGAATGGCGCACCAAGATTAGCTCTGGGCGTAAGACGACCACTAGAGATATGACGATGTTCGTTCTAATGACGTGAACACTTCGTCTTTCCCAATGGAAATAGAAACGTATACTCGCGCCATCGTGTGATCCCCGTATATTCTCCATTTTTGTAACCACTTTCTCTGGCTATTTCTATCTGTATCAGGAATCAGATTTCTAGTCAATTAGCTTATTGCTCAGTCTTTGAAGTTACTTCAGATGTTGCTATCCAATTCGACATGAACTACTTTTTCAAAGTGGATAATTTCCACATGGGGCTGGGGGTGGTTAATTTCTGAGATGCTCACTGTTTTGTGTGTGGGCGCCCGATGACGACTAGAAAACATTCTAAAACCCACACACACACACATTCATATAGCACATAGCAATCAAATTCTGCCCACCAGCATTGCTACAGAGGAAATCGGGAAATGGGTTCATGAGTCTCCATATGATGCATCCTAATTCACACGATTCTCATATTAAATGGTATCTGAGGAGTAGTTAGGCTACTTACTGTCAGCCATTAGTATAGGGTCCATGTATCCTACCCGTCAATCTGGGTTAATTTCCTTCAGTAGGTCAAACAAGGACGAATAATTATCAGTAACTGATATGCATGTGCAGGGATATGTATCCAGTGGTGTCATCACTGCCATTCAAAAATTCAGTTAATACCGGAATTGACAGTTTCTGCAGAGAAAAGCTTCAGTCATGTGAAATAATTTCCTTCGTTGAATGGTCATCACTCTCTCGAATCATATGACGCCATATTACGATGTTGCATATGGAAGGCCCTGTGTGCAGAAAGGGGCAGCTTTGACAGAGAAATATACGCACACTTCTCTCAGAAAAAACGAGTTTCTTCACAGTGTACAAATACAAGGCCCGAAATAAATCCAAGCTGGAGGCTATTATTTGGAAACGGAAGGAAACTATCGTCATGTGGGTCTTTTGTTGAAATTTAAATGCTTTTGATTTCACAATTTCACACAACAGTTCTTGTTAAGGTGGAAAGAGAGAAAATGACAACAGAGTGGTGTTAACTACTACTTGAAAGGTCACTGAGAGAAACGATTGTCTAGCATGATTGAAACAAGGATGTCAGTAGGTGTTGCACCCAGAGGTGAATCTGGAGTATATATTTTGTAAACATTGTGCATCCTTCTGGGCTATCAAGCCCAGGACAGAGGTCACCTGAATTCTAGAATAGAGTTACCAGTAGAAAGTGAAGTGTCTGGTTGGAAAAACTCATCAGAACATGCTACAGCAGGTTTTTTTGCATGATTTACGACAAGAAGGTATTAAGCAATCCAACTCGTAAGCCATTATGACACGGTGCACATCCATCACGAACACGGTGCTTCAAGTGAAGGTGCCTGGTACAGGCTGGCTAATCAATAGATGTTTGGTGGAAGATTCATTAATGTGACGTTATACCAGATTCTAAACCTATCAATTGGGAATGAATCCGAAATACGTAGATTATGAAGAACCTGGATGGCACAAACATCCATCTATCAGCTGTTCATTTTGAAATAACAGCGGTGATTTATTAAATACTATGTACTGTGTGTGGTGTTGAAATGAATAGTTCTCTTGCTGTGGCGGAATTTTTAAACGCATCTGTTGTTGAAAAAAAAATCCGTTCTAATGATATTACAGTTTTGTCATCTTTCAAAGAAATTTCGTGAAAAAAAAGTTTTCGTTAAATTTACATAATTAACCAAACATAACAACCACAGTATAGAACCTTGGAGCAGATCTATTTGAAGTTTAATCACATTTTGAATGCTGCTCTGAATTACTTTCAGCAATACAGAATAAATTTACCTTGAATTTATACCAGCAAAAGCACCAATATCGACCCGTTATTCCGGTTCACAATAGAAACACAGAGGATTTTGTTGATTCTGAGTTATGAGGTTGATGATTAATGTCTGCTCTCTGACAGCTTCACTTTAGTATTGTTTATGCTGTTTGATTAGGGACCCACTATATCATCGGACCTTTTCATATCTGTGTCTCCAGTGTAGAGTAGGTCCATCACGGAAATGGTGGCCATTTATGTATTATTATGTGTGATTATCTGAGATATTCATGTATATTTCATGAGCTTGAAAAGTTAAAAAGTGTGCCTAATTTCCAAATGAATATTGCGACGTGGCAAACTGATTAACACAGTATGATTTCCGTTCGCATCCCGTAGAGGTGGTAAATGATTTCTTCAAGCTTACCTGCAAACACTGGCAATACTCTGACAGGCGGCTGGGTGAGAAATAGCAAAGGTAAAATAACGTTATGATGCAAGCAAAATAACTTTATGACGTAAGCATGTCGGCGTGTTGTTTTCATAAGATTTTGCTAATAAAAATAATTAAACGGAGCGAAAGAACTTCACTTGTGGCTCGGTTCTCGATCAAAGAAAACTGATGAAAAGAGACTAAATCCAAGATCCAACCAATAAGGCGACATTTTCAGAGTCACCAACAGAGTAAAAGTTCGGTTCTCTTGTGGTCTTCTATTTTGTTTTACGTCCTACGTTTTCGTGACAAGGCCTAATTCCCCATCCACTTCACCAAGACAAGGAGGACAAAAAGTAGCCTCAAGTAAGTAGTGTTGTTGCGCGAAATACGAGTACATCTTTAATGGATGTGTAGAATCTAAAAATAGACGTCTATGTTTGTATCCATGGTAACAATGAGTTTACTGTTAAATTAGTCCATAATGCGCAGTGGAAAGTATGGTCTTTTATGCAACAATGATTGAGAACATAATGCTTTCAAGGAGGAAATATATTTCTTGCAGATTTTTGAACTTATAACAAAGAGGTCCACTGCTTTCAAAGCATCTGAGTTTTTTTTATTTCAAGAAAAGTTGTATCCAGTGCTGTTCAAAACTTTACACTCTTTGGGACGTCATCCTTCTCAGTAACCTTAACAAAATCCAATATAGAATCTAGGTATGCTTTCTACTGCAGAAATAGCTTTACAAATCACAGTTGTAAAACAATGATTACGACAAACGGGAAATCAACTTAGCCTGCAACTGTAATTTAGCTTCTCTCTGATCAATATCAACATGATAGGCCTGTCTAATGGAAGGAACGTAGACGTAGGGCTAAATTACCTGGATAAATTACTAGCAATGTGTGGGCATGCAGGAATGTAGCACGAAGACAAACTAGAGATTGCAGGTTCACAAAAAGGCACTACGATCAGGGATTATCATCATAATCATCAAATCAATTAAGATTACAGCGTTCATGTTAATTAAAAGGCAGCCGAAGACGCTCTTTATGGAACGCCGTGGAACAAGCTTATTACCTAGCTCAGGACTGATTATGACAGGCTTGTTACCTAGCACAGTTACTTGCATGATTGGGGTCATATCTGATTTGGGCAAGTAGTGATGTTAAATTGACATGCTATGCACATGATGTACGTCTACTGAGTTTGCCATACCTGTAATCCTCAGTGCTTGAGTAAGAAAAACATAATGTTGTTCCTTGGGATAAACAGCACCTGTATTATTAAGCACTTCTATCAATTCATATTTGTGGATTTATTCCTACGTTTAGTAATTATTTTATCTTTCTGTTTCATTATCTATTATTTCACCACCTGTGACACATTGTTGTCACAGGTACCTTCATTGATCAACTATGATTATGCTCTTATTTTTTTAATAAACATGAGCGACATACGTCATTTCACGTGGTTTCTAAGGACCAAAATATCTGAATAAATTTCCATTACTCATACTTCCTTATCAATTATATCAAAGATGTAAACATAACAACAGGAGTTTGTCTTATTCTAAGATGTCCTGATTTTTATTTTCTCAAATCTATTTCACTTTCACCTCAACTTATTCTGTCCTATCTGTATTTGAGCTGTTTTTTCGTAACGGGTCAAAATCTCTAACATAGACTTAGAATGTGCAATTAAAGATGACAACAAAGCGGTCCGGTCTGTGGTCACGTCTCGGATTCTGGTCACGACTCGGTCTTGGTTCAAAGGCTCAACACACAACAATCGAATAAATCCCGGATTCCAGAACAGGTTGTAAATAGACAACCATGCAGCGCTCTACAACCACTGGGAAATATCAAGTGTAATAAAGCCTGGTCAGGCAAACATAGACTGGAAATATTACTACAATTTCTTCTGTATGAATTCAATCTGCATACTGGATGTTGCTGTGCTTTGCGCCATTCCTTTTAAACGAGTCAGATTGGAGCCAAAAAATGACTGAGATCAAATTGTCTTGGGTCTGTCAGATTATTATGTTTACCGACCACGTACATAGTACGAGGGAAGGTAATGTTTTCAGTCATGTTTGTCCTTCTGTCCACAGGAGGAAGGAACTCCCATCCCTTCCCCAGA
This sequence comes from Haplosyllis leylae, assembly GCA_038406175.1. Lineage (NCBI taxonomy): Eukaryota > Metazoa > Annelida > Polychaeta > Phyllodocida > Syllidae > Haplosyllis > Haplosyllis leylae. The sequence continues at coordinate 16,829 of JBCAUG010086209.1, read as the reverse complement.
TAGGTAAGGTGACCTGTCCCTCCCAGGCAGGCAGGTAGGTCACCCACCCCTCTTCCCCCAGCCAGGTTGATAGGTTACCCCTCCCCTGGGCAGGTAGGTAAATGATCCCAGTCTCTTCTGGGCAAGTAGGTAGTTGACTTGTCTCTACCCGTGACCAGGTAGGTGGGTGACTTCCCCCCTGGACTAGTCTAGCATGATCAGTAAGTCAAGAATAGTGGTTCATGGTCGGTATTGGCTCATAATGTTAATGGGAGACTATCTTGTGGAATGATTTTTTTAATTTGTCAAAAGTACTCTCCTTTGTATGTATTTTATCATAGATAAGAACTTTTATTTTGTAATGTAAGTTGGCCCAGATGGGTTGCACAGTGCAACTATTTTCAAATTCTGTTTTCGTAACTAAAAATATATATTCAAAAGATGTAGCTGTAAATTCACAGAAAGGATCAGGTGGGACCGAGGAGGTCATGTCCCAAACCACCGTCCTTTGAATTTCATGCTTCATGTTTCTTTCATTCAAATGGCTAATATATGGTTCCTCTTGTTGATAACTGTCGAAGGTGATGTTGGATTTGAGCCGGTCACAGAAAGTGTGATTTCGCTGAAGCCGAGGACAAAAATTATCCAGGTGGGAAGAAACATGGCTGAGTCCTGTCCTAATGAGCACCAACCACTGGGAGAGACAGAGGCTAGTAATGGAAGAGACTACTTTTGCCACTTTTTCAGACATCTAAACTAAAATGAATCCAGTTTTGTACTCTGTGCACAGTGAAGTACCCGAAAACTCTCATAATTCAAGTAAATATCAGTGGCCCATCTACCCAGAAAAAATTCAGGCACCATCTACTGTACTGAAATTTCTTTTGGTTAACGCTCCAGTGGGTTAACCCATCGAACGATCCAAGATCTTCCCTGAATATTCTCAGCGAGTACCTCCCTCTATGAGTACCTCTGCATTCAAAGACCATTAAATGCAGGGAGAGACACATCTGAAAACCGGAGAACACTCCGCTTGTCCAGTTAATTATACAAGGTATTCATTACCGCCATAAAACACGTCCCATTTCATGTCAAGATTTTATTTTTATGGTTCCCGGAAAAAAGTGCAACTTCTTTTAGGCCTCATATTGTCCATGTGGATTCTCTGCACATGAAGACAATAGAATGCAGAGTAAATATCATGCCTGAGTTAAAACCTCGGATGTAACCGCAAATTACTTCAAAATAGATTCAAAGCGATGCCGCAACCTGAGGAGATCCATTAAAGGGGCTCCATCCAATTTTAACCAATTATAATTCTATCAAAATGTCTTATATTAAGCGGGTGGACAATTTGCGGCTTCCAACTTTCGTCTGTTACAATATCAAAACAAAATTTGTATTTTATTTCGTAGGTGGACAGTGAAGTCCAGGAACGACACATCTAAACTTCGCAATGTAGCTTATCTCACTTTTAATAGAAACGTTTTACGAAAACAAGTTTGATTTTGGAATTCATCAAATGCAATCAGCCCACATTTTCAACACAGAAACGCCGAAAATGCTGTCTAATATAACGTATGTGGGCGTATTTGTATATATTAATATATCTATTGTTACATATGTTATATATCTTGTAAAGCTAAATATGTAGTTAAGTTCCCAAATTCTACATCATATTAGGCAGCAACAAAATCGACAATCACCTTTGATCTTTCACTTGAGTGGTGCCACTTCCCAGATTTCAATATTCTCGACTTTGAAGTAAACCAAACAACTTTTTGAAATAAGTCTTCTTGATACAAAGAGTCGATTTTCAAAATGTTAGTGTCGTCGCCAAAGGGTGTATCAATCGGTTATTTGGGAACACAAAAAACATAGATTAAATAGAGTACACCCATCCACGGAACGACACAATTCATGGCAGATCCGAACACAAATCCACATTCGAGCAAAACCACAGCGAACCGAGTTTTTCCGTCATGCACAAAGTTGGCAACATTGGCATTTTTGTAAAAAAAAAAAAAAAGGAATAAATTGAAAACAATTTTACATTTGTCATGAGGTAAAATTAAGATAGTTGATTTCTCCAACTAACTTAGTTTCAGATTTAAGCAATACAAAAATGTCAACATTGTCAACTTTGTGAATTGCGAGAAAACTCGAACAGTTTAGAATAGAAGTTAATCGTACTCACCCTCCGTTTGCTGCCATTGGCCACCGCATCCTCCCTCGTCCCAATATATCTCCATTCTCCAGCATCTCTGCCTCCTGGTGTAAACAAACAAATAAACAACAATTAGATATGTAAATACAAACACGTAAACAAATACAGATGTGGAAGAAAATTATATTATTGGATTATTTGTTGGTTCGAACTGATTTAAATGTCATAAATGCTCAAAAGCACTGTCACCAATTATGTAACTTCCGTAAAAGTAATTTTTCAATAAAGATCAAAATGTAAGTGTCCTACAAATTTGTTAAAATAACTTACATTTGTCTCCGTTAAATAATCTAAGCAAGATGTAACTTGTAAACAGTTTTTCTCAATATTTTACTCCGAAAAGTTATCTTGTTAATTGTTCAATGTTTTTACAGATATTTGAGCATTGTGAAGCACGCTGTTACATATGTTCATCTTATAATAAATAAATGTTGCAGTGATTTGTTGGTAACAGCTTGTGTCGTTAAATGCGATAGTTTAAATTTACGATAAATGAAAGGAAAATAACGATAATTCCTCCCACGCATTACGTCACCTAGCTTAACAACGTTGTGGGGATTTTATTTTGTAATAATATATAATATACGTTGGTATAAATTTTTTACAATTCAAAAGAATGGAATCGGGTAATATGTTTATAGATATTGAATATGAATTTAGGAGAAAGCAGAGTAACTCTCTTTGCTCATGGATTATGAACATACTCTTATTCCATACTTCTGTGTACTGTAGATTCTTACATATAAAAGCGTACTTAAAAACCTAATTACAGTAAAGTATTGGAAAAAGATAATGAAATATAAGAAGTCTGGTTATGTATGAATGTAAGTTTCGTAATATCATAAAATACTTTCTTTTTTCTTTGAAGTAATTTAAAAAATTTGGTTCGCTGAAAGAAACTTTTCAAATAAAAAATAATTTTGAAAAGTTCAAAGTATTTAATTTTAAAAGCTCCACAGACTTAAATTTCACTTTTGGTTTATTCTTCAAAATAAATTTAATTCAAATAAGTACAAAACCAGACTTTTAAAAGGGATACACAGATTAAAATAACGAGGACCTTGAATAAGGCTCCCAAAAATGCCATGCTTAATGCATTCTCAATGTATAATCGAAAATCAATTTAAATGGGTCTCAATCTATATAATGTGCAGTAACGTTAAGCATTCCATGTAAATGTGATAAGCTTTCAATATATGAGTTCTGTACGAATCCTACCCGGATACATAGTGAGGAGATAATAGGGAAATTTAGTTGCGCAGAACATACACACTGGGTCGCGCTTACAACGAGCAAATAGATGCAAAGAAAACTGTTCGTTGTAGGAGGGTGCTCATAGTACAGGTTGGGCACGGTTAATTCGAACTGATTCGTCAGCAAGGTTTTCCTTTGAAATAGGTATAATTTGAATTAACAGTGCATTTTAAGATAAAATGATAAGAGAGTGTGTGCTAAAAAAATTTTGAATTAAGTGGAACTTCAAATTAACCGTGTTCGAATGAACCGTGCCCTATCAGTAATTGAACTTAATTTTAATTTTAACATCTCCTCACTGGAGACGGGTGCTGGTTGCAACCGAACTCGTTGTACGCGGGACCTACTGTAATTTACATGAAAACGTCAACGTGAAGAAGTCAAGGACGACAGCTGATTTTTAAATTCACGTTTCATTTTGCGGCAATTTGATGTGACGTGAAACTGAGCGTGAAAATATGGATTCTATCTGGAATTTCTTTTTCACGTCACATAAATTTTTACGCCTACTTTCACGTTCTACGCAACTAAAAATCAGTAATAAATTGAAAATGTGAGAAACTGCTAATATCTGTGCTAATATAGGTAAAAGCTATGTAAGAAATATGTGACAGAATTTATATCTGTGATCTAAGCTAATGTGGGGGATTAAGAAACGTGGGTGGGTGGTAATCTCCTCTCTGTTGTAACTTACTCTCGCCTAATTCAAAACAAGAAAGAAAAGAAATTCCCTTTGTCATTAAAGTACAAGTTTTCTTTCACATTTTCTTAAAATGTTGGGGGGGAAAACGTACAAACTTGTAAGTGATCGCAGACAACGTTTTGTCTTTTCTCCCATCGTGCATTTTACATACATATTTACTAAGTACACTTGGTTACCATGGCAACGTTGTTTGATATTTTTACCAAATTTGGTAAAAACTAAAAACATACAAGCTCCGAGGATTAAAGTCTACGTTTACATTTAATTATTTTTGAAATGTACAAAAAGTATTATTTAAATTCATGTTTTAGATCCATAATTTGTCTGTTTTAAGTGGAGTTTTGATAGCCAAAAGAGACAGTTTGGAGTTGTGGATTAAAAGAAAAGGTTGTTTTTCATTTTCATTTTATTTTCAGGTTTATTTAGGCAACGCAATACTCTATGAATGGTTGACTTTAAAGGAGGTAGTCAGCCATGTGTTGGGTGTAATTAGTTCCGGAAATGAAGCACTTGGATCCCTTGAACTCTCTAATGTGGAGGTGACAACGAAAGGGCTGGAAACAGGAAATGCCCCTCCATCACCTCAGGACGGGAGAGGAAGGCAGAATAGCCAGCAAGCCATTTAAAATTTCAAAGGCCGTTCAACCAAAATCAATCTGATATATTATTCAGAAAATTTATTGATAATATGTGTGAATAAGAATGTATGCACGAATATTTGATGTGTGTGTAAGTTTATTGGTGTTGTGGTTGTCCTGTGTTGTATTGGGTAAAGTCAGTCTAATTGATGATATCTGTACTTTAATTTCCATCTTGTGTTAAAGCTTCTCAATTCATTGGAATCTGTTCTTTCCAGAAAGAGTCAGTGACTTTCTCCTGCTTTTGAAATATGATTGATCAAGTGCTACTTTATGCTGTGTATCAACAGCTGATTCTGATGTCAATTGCGAAAATAATTGGGCAAGAAAATAGTCCTGTCAAGGTTTGATCCGAGTGGAAAATTGCTCCAGGAAAAGATGAAAATGATCTATCATCAGGCTACGGGACATTTGCGCACTAACTTTATTCAGTTAAGCCGAGCCGGAGTGGCCGAACGGTTTACAGCGCTGTGCTTGCGGCACGGACAGTTGTGAGTTCGAGCCCGGAACCTCCACCAATGCTTGTGGACACGTCTGCAGATACATGGATCAAAAAGGCTCGGCTGCCATGCTGACCTCTATACAGTCAGCAGGTGTTGCACCAGAGGTGAATCTAAGGACTGGCACACAGGCAAGAAAGCGTGCAACTGAGACATCCACCCTGGCTTTGAAACCCAGGGCAGACGTCACCAGAAGTCCAAAACAGGGGTATCAGTGGCCCCACGAAAGGGACTTATGTCCCCCAGAAAAAAAAAAACTTTATTCAGTTCATGATTAAAAGTGTAAATGAAAGTGACATCAGGAATATTTCATCATCCAGGTTGATTTAACAGGAATAAATGCGTCAATAAGAGCTTAACTCCTGAACAAAGCGCGTTTCAAGAGAACAATTTTTACTTGTTTCACTTTACGAGTATCCAAGGAAACTATTGCTAATTCGCAACACGATATTCATCCCCTTGAAAAGCGCAGACATAATCTCTCAGATCACAAGCAATTATTTTAATGTTTCGAAAACAATGCCGGATCAAATCTAAAAGCAGACAATCCCTCGTGAAACAAAATGTCAGAAACTTTTTGTTTAATTGGGAAAATAATCTCCAAGTCACACATTGTTCAATATGTCTGAGTCACTTCCTTTTTGGAAGTTCAACAAAAGGAAACAGAATCTGGAGAATTCCCACAAGCTTCTCCAACTGCATTAATCGTTTTGGTAGAAGGGAGTTCTCCACTTTTAGTTAAGAGTCAGAGTCTGAGTCCCAATTGAAATATGACGTCGTGAAGGTTGTCTCGTGACGTTGTAAAATGACGTCAATAATAAGCAAATCAGCTGATTGACCACGACCTAATTATCATAAAACTGCCATTACTTTCCCCAAATCCCTTGCACCTCCCCCAGGTCAATCACTATGTAATAATAATAGACAATAATAACAGCTTTATTGCACTGCAATCGACAAGTCAAATCTCACAACTTTTCATTCTTATTCAACGTTACCCTACTTTGGAAGTTACTATTACAAGTTGTACGGAAGATGGGAAAACTTTAGGCTAGCAAAATGAGCCTACAATTTAAGGACAATTCAATTGATAAAGGTTTGTGAGAGAAACGTTCACAGTAATAATTTGCAAAAGTGGGTTAAGGGGTGCAAATTGGTATGTTGCCAAAATTTCTCAAAAATTCAAATTAATGAAATTTTGGTCTCTATGGAGGAGTAAGCCCCAGAATTTTCTCTGTACATCCGCCACTGATTTTGAACTGGTACCCATACGAAACTCGCACATATTCAGAGCACTTTTCTTTCTTTTCTGTCTGAAGTGATTGCTATTGTTAGGGACTCGGTCTCCCTGTATTGAATGAGACAGAATTCATCTGTCTCAACGCTCTGTTTGCATGACAATTAAATCTTCACTTGTTCACCAGATAATTCCCTCATTTATTCTTTCTCTTTTCTTGTTTATTCATTGTCCTTAGAGGCTGCAAAATACTTCATTTGTCCCTAACAAGAAGCAGCTCTGAATGTTTCTGTGATGGAAGACGAAATAACATTGGGACTTAATTTCGTTTTCCTTTCAAAAGAAATGTATGCAGAAAACCGCTTCTGAATATATTATAGCTTTTTCGTTTTGTTTAACAAACAATTATGCTTGCTGGTTTTTATGAATAAATACATTACCTTGTTTATTAAAATAACAAAGGCAAACATTTGAATTTTATTCTATATCCTCCAGGACATATCCTTTGTTATATTACTGTCAAATTCATATCCCCTGGTATTGAACAATAATTTTGTGCAGCTGGTGATCAATTCCAAAAACATCCTTCTCACTCAAATTCCTGCTCCAAATCAATTTTAAATTATACAATTATTAATATAATATGTATGTATTCATATGAAATATTTGTGGTGTAATCAATGTTGCTATGCAAGTTTATTAGCAATTTATATTATCAGGTAATAAGCTTATTTATCTGATTATTAGGTACAAAAAAAAAGACAACAGTGAAGGTGAGCTTCAATTTCAACGTCATCCAATTGATTTCCATAACAAGCCTCAAACATGAAGCACTCTGGCAGAATTTTAATTTTTAGGTTTTAATATTTTATAATTGAATCCGGCTTCCTTCTAAATCATACTATCTAAAAGTCATGAAAAAGTTGCAGGGGATATTTTAGGTTTGAAACAAATCCAAAAAACCGACAGGGTCATCATTCGAAAGTGTCAAGAAGTGAAAGACATCTTTATTTTCGATTCTGAGCATGTTTCTCTGACAAGGAAACAATTTCCCTTATGTATTGGTGGTATTTCCTTCTCTTAGTTCTTAAACCCTTTATCTTTCATGCAAAAGATGAACGCTGGAATATGGTATGCTTTTTTTGTACTGTTATTGCAAAAGCAGTGCTTAAAAACTTGTGTCAATAAACATATTATTAGCCTTTTCTAAAGATGTCAACTTCAAACAAAATAATGAGTACCTCAAGCAAAGAGTACAAGAAAAGTATTAACTCTAAAAAGCCAGGTACAAAAACAAGTAAAAATATCCCTTCTTGAGAATATGAACATATGCTAATACTTTATGGTCAATAATTGGAAGAGCTTTAGGGAATTCACCTGTAAATTGACCTCTTTTACTCCAATGTACCTTTCTAAATTGGGAACATAAATCCTTTTTTACGTTAATAATGTTAACGATGACAAAGTAGTGCCTAAGAGCCTCGGTCAACGACCTGATAAATGTCTGTCAAAAATATCATCTTCATAGTAGTATTTCACATAGTATGTAAGGAAAATATCTAGGAAAACTTTGACATCTGGAGAAATAATGACATTCTTTAGGATTATTCATTCCATTAACTTCGCAGCGTGTGGCGAGGAACAATAACTCGCTACAATGGAAACTGCTTCTTTAGTGTACAACAACAACAAAAACTCGGTTTCTATGGAGATTCCTTCTGTACTCTTCTCAGTTCCTGTGTATTTCTGGTAATGAGTTTTATGCAACACATTGAACATAAAAGTACAATAGCATTATGATGCGATATGTCATTGTAAAAGAATATCCCAATGTTGCACAGGCTGTATAAACGATAGCTGTCTACAGGGTAAGGGTGGAGGCTGGCACCCAGGCTGTACAAACGATAGCTGTCTGCAGAAGGAGAAGGGAGGAGGGGCGCTGCAGGAACCCATGCTGTTTAGACGGTGTGCTGTTTGCAGGAGACTATTTACACTTAGGCAGTGAGGCTCGTGGGTAATCTAAACCGAATGATGCTTTATTCCGTCTCCTGCACAATGTCTGTTACGTAATGACGAACAGCTGATCGGCCCTCTCCTCCATTAACATGGAAACTGCATTGCAAATTCAAGCCTGTGCTTATTGCAGTTTCAACTGGAAATTCAATTCAAAATCACAAAATGAATTTGAATCAAATCATGATTTTAAGGCACCACTTTCCAACGTATGTCAATTTTTCCAGCACAGCAAGACAATCCAGAAAATCTTAGGAATTCTACAGACAAGACAAGATTTAAACACGATGCGCGCCATTGTTGAAATAAATGGGCCAATTTTCTACATGTTGGCAATGGCATTTGAAAATACACAACAAAATATCAAGTATATGGATATCCATATGTATATGGTATGCCATATGAATGTTTTCTGTTTCCTACTTCTTGCGTGTTTCTTCAAGACTGCTTGCATTTGTACCAAATGTGGTCAGTTCTGTTGTTGGAACCTATATTGAACTCCCAAATAACATGAAGGTTTCCCAGATTTTAAGGCTCCTTACAGTTATTTCTTCTCAATTGGACAAAAATACAATTATGATGTTCCAATGAACCTTTACCGGATCAAAACAAGAACTTCAAATCCAACCAGCATCTCCAGTGACCTCATTCTCCAAGCCAAAATGGCTGCCCTGGTTTCACAGACTGATTTGTTGTTGTGCAAAAATCCAGTCAACAAACGTGTTTGTTTTCAAATGAAGGATCTCTTCTCAACAGAAACCCAAACTCTTAAGTAGGCAGTTTCTATGGAGACCCGTGAATAAAAGCAGGCCATTGACCCCAATTAGGAGAATTTGTGGAACACATCTGATGTACTTATGTTCACTATGATGGTTTGAGATATTTTGCGGGAAGAATATTAGATGTGAAAATCTAGGACACTGTAGGTAATAAGAAGATAGCACACAATGATCAAATTCACACTACAATTCCATCTTTTCTTCCAGACAAATGTAGAATGTATTCTTTTGATATAATCATTATGCATTGTGAGGTACACCCAAATACTGCCTCTGTAGAACGTGGTCTGAAAAGAGTTTTTCGCCCACGATTCAACAAAGTGGAATACTTTATCTCAAAACGCCTAAATTTCACTGAAAATCATTTGTTTAGCTTAATGGTATAGTTCGTCTCTAGCTCCTCTAAATTTACCAAACCTTTTAGTTGAGCTCACTTGATATAAAATCAAAGGATTGGCTAATTATGAAAGAGAGCTTCTTTGATTCCTGATGTCTGCTCAAGGTTAAGGCAATTATCTTCCAAAAGTAGTTCTTAAGAAATTGTCTCGTAAAAGATACGGCAGATCATGCCAAAGGCAAAGACGATCAAGTCAACTGTGTATTCCCAGACAATGAAGCTTTGAACTTTGTGTTTTACGTAATCGTCTACATTTGTAAAAGTATCTGCTAAAAGGGTATATTTTCACCGTACTTGTTATCAAACTACAAAGTTACTTTACTAGTCAAACAGACAGACATCTGATAGTAACCTAAGAGATCAATCTCCATGGTATCCTAAAAACAAGATTTTATATTTTGTACTTATTCATACGTCGCCAAGTCAAGTCATTTCTTACAGAAACGTCAAAAATTATCTAATTTTTATCCAGTTTTTATTTTAATTTCGGAAGAAATACACTGTACATGTATATGAATAACAGAATTTTAGTTCTGCTGATTTCTGAACATAGTACGGAAACATAGTATGGCAGTGGCATAAGTGAAAGAAATTTAAAAAGCCAAAGCTTTTCCCCTTCTTGGCTCAGACAGGTATGAACATCCCGAATAACCGTCAGTATTCCATGGGTGCGGCAGACGATACGCAAGAAGCTTGATGCTTCTCTTTCAGACACGTCTGCACTGTGAACGTCACCTTTGATTGATTAAAGCCTTGTTCACACAGGTGAAGGCGAAGGCGCTATTGTTCTAATTTCGTCTTGAAAATAGTTTAGTTTTCAGATCAGTTTTAAAGTAAAATCGTATTCGCCTTCAATAGATTGAATAGAGCTTAAGCATCAAACGTATCTAATACATTTGATATCATAGGTGTGCAAACGATGATACATACATGAGCGGTACTTTCCTATATACATAATGCATGCAGCAATGTATGGGAGCATTTTATGTCCAATTTGTTTCTGAATGTATCTATTACGAACCGGAAATGATTCAAATCTGTAATTGACACACATTTATTGACATAGATTGAACATATACTTATTCGTTTCCACTCTCAAATACTTCCTACCTAATACATATATAGACACCCATTTGAGAATGTATACATAATCTACCTGTTTGATTTTGTCTGAAATTCCTTATCGACAGGACTATTTGGATTTGACACAGTTTTAATCGTTTATTATCGCTGCTTATTTCACTGTGAGGGGGGGGGGCGGGTTTGCGGGTCGACTGGTTTTATTCTGCTGATGCAAGCAAATTTAATTCAAATTCAATTCAAATCAAACATTCAATGTCTGTCAAGAGGAAAAATTACAGCATTAAGGAGGCTGATGCTTTGTATTTAGCCACAAAATATTGATGTCAAAATGCGTACAATTGCAACACACTTTTCACAACGTGTTTTTTTTTTCAAACGTATTGAAACAAACATTATATAAGACGTTAACATTCATGTCTGCAAGCTCATTTTCATCGCTTTTGGGAATTTGAGTCTTCCACATTACAGGTTTCAAAAAAAAACCAGAGGATTTAGAGATTGTACTAATAATCAGTGCCCATTACGTTTGAATTTACCTGTCACCTGGCAGCACTTTAGAAACCAGTAATATATATTTTTTTACTTTTGGAACAAACTCATTTCTTAAACTACCACACCAAAAGTTATTGTCACGAGAACAGCTACATGGAAGGCACATAAGACTTCATCTTCGTGTCTGTTTTGCAATCTTCCATATTTTGTTCCTAACATTTGAAAATATACTCTCCAAAAGAGTCCATCTAAAAAGGGACGGGATGGACTGCAATGACTGATTGACTCCATCAAGATGAACCCACAAGTGTATTGTTACAAAGTTCATGCTCCACTGCAACTTGAAAATGTTCAGAAGAAGCAGTTTTCCCCAAAAGGCTATCAAGTAAAGAGCATGAAATGACTTTTGCTTGTTTTGTGAAACAGAAATCTCTCTCTGTTGGAAATGTCATTTAAAGCAGCCGAATATAAGCTTGAATCTTCAGAGAGATGTTTCAGTTTGGCTAGCTTTTTGTAAGAATATAGCTTCTGTGATGATAGATTACAGTGTTTTTCCTTGATGATTATATAATCTAATATCATGTTATTTCAGGTATGAGTCATAGTTCTATTATGTCTGTGACTATTAGAATTCCTAAACAGATCATTAGTGTCAGACAGGAAACCTTAAGCAGACAAATAATCCTTGTGGGAAGATACTAGTGCCAAGGTCTATTACAGTATTACTGATCACTAGCAATGTTGAAGCATAGGGCTTCTGAATTCTTTGCAATACTATGGTGAGTCACTTGGTTTCATTGGTGTGTATTATTACAACATCAGACTTTGCAGTGTGTAAAATTGGCTGTAACTTCTGTAGGGTACATTGCATTCATCTCAGGTTGTCTCAACACATTCTACTGTCCATTTTATGTGATAGAATAACACTGTTGCTGCCAATGCATAACAATACATTACCCTGACATTTATCACTTATCTACAGCCATTATGTCTGGTTAAGGCTTAAATGGTGCACTAGTATTCATTTTTGACATGAAACTTACTGCCCTTTGAGAGGTGAAGACTTGGTACAATTGCCCTTTGATGAATAATTCAAAACATGCCAAGCACCTTTTTATCCTCTGAGGAAATGTAGCCAATAAACTCATCATCACAGAGAATACTTTCAGTTTGGCCAAACATCTGCTCATATTTCTACTCAGAAGCCTCAAATTTATCTTTCTGTACAGTACTTACAGTCAAGTTTCTTACATTTTCTTATAAACCCATGTGTCATCAACATTCAGCACTATGCTTAGAATTTCATCACATATCCCATTAACATACGTCTCTTTCTGATACCCTCAAACTGCCATTCCAGGGGACAAAGGCTTTACTGTGTATAGACACATATTATCCTTCTAGAAAATAAGATTATCCCACTATGTATGGTGATCATGCCACAATGACATTCCATTGCAGGTTGAGCAGATCTGCTCCAAATTACATTTTGTGATAGCAGCAGCAAATAGCTTTTGACTTGCTAGGATCAGTGAGTTTGAGTCAACGTTAAAGCAAAAAATGTCCCTTACAACATAACATTGGACTTTCCTTCTGTGTTATCCTGATAATTAGATCATTTCTCTTAGAAATTTGCTCATTAAATTACTGCCCCTGTGAATAAAAATGCACTCTTCTAACACTTTTGTCATCTGAGAGTTCTGTCACGGCTGCATTTGAAGACTCGGTGCATTTAGTACTTCCAATTTACAGAATTCCACGGAATCTTTTTTTCAATTACCATAATCTTCTTCCAGAGGCTTGGTTTCCTGACATCCTAGAACATTTTCAATTCAACAGTGAAAAGAATGATTTGACCTCAGAATATTCAGTCATGACCTGTGGACACCTCCAGGGATACTATTCTCCTTCATAAGATGATATGAAATATTGAATACATGCAATGTATCAATCTAGGATGGGAAAATCAATTGCTAACTCTGTTGATGACCAGGACATACTATATATTACTCCACAAAAGCACAGCTAAGGGTGCTACTTCAAGTGGTTCACTGGAATATTGCTTCCAATATATTTCTTGAACATTACTGCTGGTGATGAATAAACTTCTTGCACTTCTTAGCAAATAATAGTTTCCTTAAATAGGCTTATCCCTGACATTGCTGTTTGATGCAGCTTCTTTGTGTCGTTTGATAAAGCAAAGTATATTAATTTATTCTATGACTACATTAAATGTAAACTGGAAGTAAGAAGCTTTAATGGAACACATCTAACATCTGAAGACTTCATTTAAATCAAATATCTAGGGTAGTTACAATCTATTTTTATGAACTTACATTGATAATTCATGAAAAGATTACTTTCAATAGAACGTGAATGCCATTGCAACTTTACTTTTTCTTTACAGACTTTCAAGTATCAAAGATAAATAAGAAAAGAAAAAGGTCAATAAAATATAGGTTACTCTATTTGTCTCGGTGATATCAACGTAAAACTTGGATATAACCTGTAAATTGATACATTCATCCAGTACAAAAAATATGTTACTCGGAAACCTTATATTCTTTTTTTTACCTATTTACGTCATAAGGCACTCGGTTTTAAGAAAAGTTTCAAGTAAATCGCACCACAACATTTGGAAAGAAACCTGGATCTAAGTTTGGTAATTCAAATCTCCATGCCATTCAGGGACTAATCCACATGCCTATTCAACTCCTTTGTGCAACTCTGTATTAAAAGGAGTTTTACGCCTCTATTTTAACAACAAAAGAACAGAGTACAACAGAATTTCTTTCTTTCTTCTACGGTATTCTATTTATTTTGTACTTCTCGGTTTCTTTGATCAATTTCTTCGTTGACAATTGTGTTGATTTGAATGGAATCCCCGGCATAAGTGTTGCACTGTATCCGCCGGCAGTCACATCTCAAGCAAACCAAGCTACAGGTTAGGCACGCTTTATTCGAACACGTTTAATTTGAACTTCCACTTAATTCAAATTTTTGATCAAATATTTGCCGTAATCTTATCATTTTATGTTTAAAATGTATGCTTAATTCAAAGACTGTTAATTCAAAGTTCCTCTAATTCAAAGTGATTTTAACTCTTGTCTAATTCAAAGTACTTCTAATTCAAAGTTTTAATTCAAATTATGTTGTAATTCAAAGTTTTAATTCAAAGTATGTTGTAATTCAAAGTTTAATTCAAAGTATTTCATACTTCAACCATTTTATTCAAAGTATTTTCTTATCCAAACTTTAAAACCAAATTTTCATGTAATTCAAAGACTTAGTATTGGTCAGAGTCTGAGTTTATTTCAAAGAGTTAATGAGAAGAAAGCCACAAATCAAACAATTAAATCAAAGTAATTTCTGATGCAAAGTTTTAATTCAAAGTAATTTATAATTCAAAGTTTTAAACCAAAGTAATTCCTAATTCAAAGTTTTAAATCAAAGTAATTCCTAATTCAAAGTTTTAACCAAAGTAATTCCTAATTCAAAGTTACATACAAACTATGAATTACAGATCATATTTTACTTCAAATTTCCACTTAATTCAAAGGAAAACCTTGCTGACGAATCACTTCGAATTAACCGTGCCTGACCTGTATTATTTTAAACGGCATACTATTGGGTGATTAGCCTCTTCCAAACAGGGTACTTAGATGAAATATTGAAAAGAATGGTAGTAATCTCCAGATGGCAGTGTTTTTCTTCTTTGTATCCCCTACTCCAAAATGACCAGCCCCCCCCCCCCCACGTTTATCATAGAAGAGCTGCATTTGTTAGATGGAGCAAATTGATGAAATACAACGAAGATTACTACACTGTAGAACCAGGGAAATGATTGCCTGGCCATAAGCACTCAGACAAAATGTTGTCCAAAAGAACTACAGTATTTTCCTAAAGAAGTTCTGAATTGGAAAAGCTCCCTCCTGTTCTCTGTACCTCATTATACCCTCATATGTATAGCACTCGTCGCAAAAGCCAACAGTTTATGTTTTCACTTCTATGTCTAAACAAGGGATTTTCAGTCACGCTTTCCATTCTTAAAAAACATCATCGTATAAATTTAGGACATCCGTCAGTTAAAATATCAAAGTCCTCAGCTAAAAAGCCTTCAGACGTTGTCATTGGCAATTTTCACAACAGCAACAAAAGATTCATTTTATTTAATCGAAAGCGCATCTACATATTGCATTGTAAACCTGTAATATTTCATGCGAAAACGGGACATATTGATCAGAAAGCCTTTCAACACGATGGCATGATACGGTATTGATATTTTCACGCAGACGGTTATAGGAATTCTGTACAACAGCGGAATCAATGAAAAGTCAAATTTGCAAATGCATACTTCAATAGCTGTGTGTTGAAAAGACATTGAAACTTCCTAAAACAGGTACGTACTTGTTTATATTGTTGTATTCTAGATCACTCTACGTAATCACCACACTTTTGTTTCATACAGTCAGAAGAGAGTAAATAAGTAATGCTTTTAAATTGATATGCAATGGACATTTTGTTGTCTCTGACGCAAAAATATATTAGGCCTACACAAGGAATGTGAACTTTGAGCAGGTAAATTCAGGACGTGAAACGTTCTATTAGAAAATCATGGAAGATAACTGATATATACACGAAAAAATAATCTCGAACTGAAGATGAAATTCTGGATTTTCTGGAGTAAGGTGGGGTGGAAACCGGACGGACGCCTGTGACAGTGTCTGTCCTCCACTATGCAGGAGTAGGGAGAACACTCTTATCAGTATTTCTGTCGAGATCTTTGGTAAAATGTAACTTAACACATAACGTGCAGTATGACAGTTTACGTTAGCTGTTTAACTGGCCTAAAGGTATTCAAAATTCAAAATTTTCAAATCGCATGCATTTTCACTGTGTCATTCTGTGTTGAGTGAAAACTTGTCAACATCTATTTTTATCTCACACATCCCTTTAAAAATCCCCGCGAATGCATGTTTAAGACACGTATGCGTGTTCCCAATTTGCAGTTTATTCATATTTGGATCAATGAATCACTATCCTTAAGATAATCATGACGAGTTTGTGATGTCTTTTTCGACTTTAGATAGTGTCATATGCTTCTGAAATATGTATCATTCATGTAAGTTGATTCACTGTCCAGGTGATAAAGTGAAATAAGAAATGATTTTGACGGAACCAATCGCAAACCTGCAAAGATAATTCGCAAAAACAAATCCGGGAAAAAGTTGAAAACAAGATGGGAATTGAAATTTGAAAACAAGAAAATCCTATTGCGTGAACGCATGAGGCATATCGCCAGCGCCCTGACCAGACGGTGCTGTCCAGGGATACCCCTAGAAAGGACCTTGATCTGAAGCTGGGATACCCCGCTCCGCAAAAGCCCTGGGACAGATGTTACGACCCCCCCCCCCCCGACTTAACCACTAAGGTGACTCTAACGAGCCACAAAAAAAACATGAAAACGCACTTGTCTTTACGTGTTCATTCAGTTTTGCCGAAAAGTATGCGGTAGCTGACCATTTAC
>JBCAUG010086099.1:0-22292 GCA_038406175.1 Haplosyllis leylae | reverse complement strand
ACTATCCATGTATAATGCTACATTATCCATGAATAGTGAACTGCTCCATGGATAATGCAAATGAAGAGTTCACCTATTCATGAATACTCAATTCTGGTATCCATGTGCAATTAGATGAATTAGTCTAATTCATCTAATTCAGCAAGATCCAAAACCAAAATAGGGAAAAACACGATTGTTGGGGTGGCTATGAATAAAATAGCATTGATAGATGATTCGACGGCCGATTTTACGTCACGTCAGCATTGGCCCAAGGTGAATAGTCCTTCGCTTAATATTCGTCTGTGCCAGACTTTTAGTTGAAAGTAAAATGTTCTTACCAGGCACATCACTGAAGCTATCACAAACCAAACCCCAATCACGACTCTCTCTACGTAATTACCAGTTTCTCTCACTAAAACAAAGACACAAAATAACAATAAAATGATTGTTTGTTCAGAAAAAAAACATCTTAAGAGGAAAGGTTTCTTGACACTGAGCATGGTAGAAATCGTATATTCGTCTACATTGGGCAGTACCACACATGAACGTTCTTTGCTGTTAGGCCCTTTTCGCTTATTCGTGCATGGTTTTCGTAAATAACACATTTACAATATTGACACATCTGACATATATGTCAATTTTGCATTTCAATTTAGGAGGCATTATCAGTTGTACAGAGGAGGTATCAGTTCACTAATGTGTAATTATTAATTATTTCATTCTTTAAAATTTGTTAGAAGGCTGTGATTTAACAAAATTAGCGGTTGACAGATATATGTCAATTTTGTGTTGTTGGTTATTTACGAAAATGTCGATTACGGATAGATCTCGAGGGATCCTACCAAATGAAATGGCCAGCGCCAAGGCCAGTATAAAGACGAACAGGAAGAGGAAAGTATCTTGTATCACGTCACTGAGGATTCTCCAGTAGTATCCTGACTAAAAGTAAAATAAAATAAACATAAAACCGTTAAACCTCCAGGATTGAAATATTTTGAAGAGGGGAAAGGAATGGGTTACCACAGCCCTATTTTGTACAGAACTAAGGTGAGGGAAAAGTACTCATCCAATAGTTACTTTTTTAAGTGAAGAACGTTATTAGACATTATGACCAACTCATGATGAATGGTTGAAGCTACATTTTATATATTCAACTCAAAACTGGGACAATGAAAAAAAGTTGGACTGAGAGCCGGTGTGCGTATGCGCCTCCTCTTAAATCCGCCAATGACATTTCTTTCTGACCTGGCTGACAAATGCTATTCCCAGCAGGTAGGAGACGAAGCAGATGACGGCCGCGAGGATCGGCCTGAACAGCGGCGCTTTCTCCCAGGTGGACTTGGGTCCTGACAGGCTGCTAATTCCCGAAACTAACATCGATATCACAACGAACACAGCCATGACCTGCGTGCAAAAAAGTTTCCTGTAGCAATCCCTAAGTTATAGGGTTACTGTTTTGGATATTGAAAAAGGAAATTTTGTGAGGTTATTCTAATGGAAATTCAATTTATATTCTATCAGTGTGCGTGAATGATGAATAATTCAGGTAAGGACAGGAAATGATATTAATTTGATAAAAGTCATCGGGTCCATTTCAAGCTTAAACCTTTTCCAATAAAGTTGCAAAGTGTGGGTCAGAAGAGACTTATTTGGCTGGTAAGAAACTACAAATGCGAAAATTTCCAGCAAAGTTTGGTATTATCAATTAAATCTATAATTTGTTGCCCTATGCGATGTTCATGTTTGATACAAAAGCAATTCTCTTCCAAGTATGGTGATTTGCACCGTTAAGAGACAGTACAAAAGGACGACTTACGGAAGAAAGCATGTAGAAGATAACAACGTAAGTGTAGAAAAGGCTGGTCATCGCATGAGGCCATAGTTCATCTGGCAACATTCTCAAACTTACAGGAACAAACACGAACATGAAATGTTCATCTGTAGGTGAGAAAAAGAGATGAAATTAATAAGAGGATATTTAGATTTAATAGAAACAGGCTTCGACTTTAAAATTCATATGGTGGAAATTTGCAGGAAACAAACCAAACAGAGGTATGTTGTGAGAATATTTTTCACAGCACAGCCTGGTAATTTGGGCACCAACATCATTTTAGGGCTGGGAAGTTTGGTAAGTTTGATTGATCATTCTATTCGCTTTTTTTGACAATAAGAACCGATTCAAGTTATGTGACATAGTTCTCTTCTCTTTGCCCTTCAAAATGTGCCAATCACATCTATTCTTACAGATTGCACACTGGCTTCTTGAAAAGATTTTGACGTTGGCCTTTCGCTGCATTGCTCAAAAGAAATGATATGGAAAACCTCTTTCGCAAATTTTACATTTTATGCCTGAATTTTCATCAGACAAACTGAAGCAAAATCAGTTCAGCAAAAAAGAAATTGCCGCAATTTGGGATAGAGCCTAGGATGTAATCTACTGTGATGCCTTCCTGACTGCGCTAAGTTGACATGTATGTGTTACTTGGAATATCTTTAACTGAAGTTGCACCATTTCACTTTTTGAAATTGGATAATTTCTGGAATGAACGGAGCTTTATAAAAGGTGTCATAGATTCAGACTGACACTCATATGTCAACTTAGCACAGTCACGAAAGCATTGCAGTAGATCACAAGAGGTCCTGAGTTCTATCCCCACGAGGTTCTGATGTAAGTTCAGGCTTAAAATGTAAATTTGATCTTGTCGTCATTCTCTTATGATTATGAATGCTGTTTTTCCTGTTTGCAATAGTTGATACCTTGATTGATACTCACAGTGGTACAGGTTCCAGTGAGCAATGGCATTTCTAGCTGAATGTAGTGTAACGAAGGGAACTATGATGCAAACAGTGATATGCTGAATGAATACTACAGCTTGCAGTATGAAGAACCAGCCTCTAGAAACGCAAATAAGGAAAGTAAATATTTTTGGATCAAAATGCTTTGGACGTTCAGAGCAATGATCACTCTTTTGGCTGTCCAATCATTTCCACGGGTATTAATTCACAATGCTTTTTTTTTCATTGACAACCAGAGCAATGCCTGGTAGAACACATGTCATTGGCTAACTGGGTGGCCATATTTGGTGATAATTGGTGGTAATGAATGTTGTAGATCTATTGTTTTAAAATGGTTACTCACCCTCGTGACAGAACATTTCCCGGACCCGAATACTTCCCCAGTGTTGGTACCAGTCCCAACCACAGAAACATCGTAGATATCTGGTTCCTCAGCGAGTTTCGCCACACCTGAAACAAAGGAAAGAAATTTCTGTGAACATTTACCTTACACATAATAAAACTTATCTAATTAGCCGCAAAACCGCCATAGATCCACACTTATGGCCCTTTCGATGAATGTCCCACAAAACTTGTTTTAAAATTTTGAAACGTGTGACGACGTTGGCTGAGAAATTGCGAGATCACTGGATTGTATTTCTGTTGGTGTGACTCACATCTAATTTTGTAAGTTCATCCCAATTTGGTTTGTATAATCTCTGAAGTAAATCGGAGAATTTTTCGCTCAATGAATCGTCCGTTGTACTCCACATTCTGCCTAACAGGACAAACGATATTAAAAGTCCAACTGCCACGGGTGCGACAAGTACCTAAAATGATTAAACAAACAACTTTTTAAGCTTCGTATTTAAAACCATTTCGTCCGACGTTAAGAAGAAATTAGATTAGGACATTGGAACAATTTGATCTCATTTTTAAGTTTGCAGAATAAAGCAAATACCTTACCCATGCGTAGGCACGTGGTCCCCAAGCAACCAATAAGAAGGTAATAATCCACACAACTAACATGGCCACGGCCAGGTGGCCTATTATACTTCTGGTGTCAAAGAAGCCGTTTGATGCGTCCACAATGTGGTACCTGAAATCAATATGGTCGCCGAGTTAGCCAACAACCTTTCTTGTACCAAAAGTTGTTGAGGTATTAATGAACAAAATAATATTGTGAATTAGTATCTGTGCAAATGATTGGGCAGCTGAAAGAGCGATCATTGCTAGTAATGGATCATTAGTCTAAAATAAAGATTTCAATGGTTACTCGACATAGCGTAACCTTACAGTTTAGATTCCTATTTCAATTTAACCAGGTTAATTCTGGCACTGCATTACTCAGATCCTCAGACCAAGAATAAATATCTGTACCTGTAAAATTGGCTTTCTGGTGTCTCTTGCGTTATGTCAGACAGATTTGCACTGAAATAAAGTAGGACCAGATGTAAAATCAGAAGACAAACTCATCAGTTTGAATCAAAAGTTTAAAACTTTTGACCTGAGGTAGTTTGTCCACTTTGGATTTGGGTTAAATTGTAAATAGTAAAGTAAATTAATCTTTAATTTAAAAATTTTACTAGAAAAGGGCTACCTAGACCGAGCGAAAGCAAAAAAGATCAAAGAACAATCGGAAAAGATCAAAGAATGAGCGGAAAAACATCAAAGAAACTTTTCGCTTTCGCTTTCGCGTTTGCTTTCGCTCGGTCTGGATAAACCCTTAAACTCAAATCAGCCTAAGGAGTGATAACTGGTCATTCGGAACTACTTTTGGATTGAAGCAGTGGCGGATCCAGGATTTCCCAGAGGAGGAGGCGCCAACCCCGGGGGGGGGGGGGCGCCAACACACTAACCAATTTTCCCCGAAATCTGCATGAAAATTAAGAAATTTGGCCCAGAGGGGGGCCCGTGCCTCGTACCCCAATGTAGATCCGCCACTGTGAAGTACCTTGTTGAGTTGCAGACGTTTGTATTCCACGAGTTGTCGCACAGAGTCCACGATGGGGGGTTGGATAAGGAAGTGTAGAGGTAATACAGAGCTATAGCTGTCTGCACATGATGAACTATAGCTCCGTACAGTAGCCGCAATCCACAGGATATACTTATTCCTATAACGAGATGTTGTTGTTTAGTTGCACTAAATTAGGATTGCGGCCATTTCTTGCCAAAAATATTGTTTAATTAGTATCCTTATTCTCTTGTGTTTTTTGTGAAGTTTTCAACCCGCTTTCAAATATCATAAAATAACGGATTCACTGAATCACTGGAAGCCTACCCTTGAGTATTGGAAGGTGTTTGGATATGATTCCTGTAATATTGCTACCAGTGACGCCCCCTAGGCGAAACGGCACGTACAACACTGGAATACTCAGCCATATAAAACACAGAAAATACGGCAGCAAAAACGCACCTGAAAAATTTTGGTTGCAATAATCAACTCTAATTAATTAGTTATGTAAATGACTCTCACCAATCCCTTGAATGCAATTTAATCGCTGTGTATACGTGGGATCTCTCAGTAATCAAATGATGTTACCAGAACTCAACGATCACACTTGGTGGTCCGCTTGACAGTTTCTAAATTATGCAAATTATTTTAGTATTTCACCTCAAGTTCACCAATCAATTTTACATAGTCAACACTTTCTTTTGAAAAGTCATGGATTTTACAGAGTCTGATTGGTCATCTCAAGGTCATATGATAAAATAATTTGCAAACAGTCAGTCCTGATTGGCCAACTCAAGGGTCATGATAAATAATTTGCATGATTTAGAAACTGTCAATGGCTGTAATAGTCACTGTGGATCGTCCGTCGCCAAGTACGATCAACGTAGTTTGTCTGTGAGAGTCATTCTTAAAAGTACAAAGGTCAAAGGCTCATTTAAACAGGAATAGGCTTTGTTTTCCTCTGAAAGGTTGTGATTTTGTGAATTTAACATTTGATTTTATATGGAAAATCTCAATCGAAATCTGAAACTTTGCACTAAAAAACGATGTTTCTGATTCGTATTACAAATAAACACCATTGAACAGGACCAATGAGATTAACTCTGATGACCAAGACTTTCAAGTTTACTGTTGCTCTTTCATAAAGAACAATTGATTAAAATTTAATTGATTTCATCAAGATGAACCAGGCCCCGTAATTGTGTTGTTATATTTAGGTAAATACGATGTTTTTAGCTAGTTGTGAATTCACAGACTGTTGGCTTTGCATGGAAAGGAAGTGAATGTATAAAACACACCCTTAATTTGCCTCGAATTGATGACAAAATGGCTCCGACGTTTTTTCTCGTATCGGAAGACACGTTTATGGTCCAAAAAACCGAGATGAAATTTGGCGAAGATAAACAAAATACTAACGAGACACCCTGGTAATGGGATTCAAGATGTCATCGAAGTAAAATAATTAACGTTTTACATAGCAACTTTCAGAGATCCTCATGTGGCCAATTTTTCAGGTTGAGGCGGCTGTGAGACTTTAGGGTTCTGCAGTTCTACAATGAAACTTTCAGAGATCCTCCTAAAGCCAAGTTGCTTTGTAAATTTTAGAAAACAAAACTGCCCCTAAAGTTGCGTGCTGGAGCATAAAGAGGAGCAATTACTTCGATACTCTGCGTCAGGTCTCTCTCTCGTCCATGTAGTACATACGTACTGGATTTAATTAATACTGAGTATTTAAAAGTTGGCACAAATGACACTGGTTGATTGTGATCTAATTCTTTTGTTGCAAGGGACAAATGTTGCAGAATCATCACTCCAGTGCCTTACCAACAGAGCTAGGGAGTAATATGTTGGGCAGGAGATTTCTGAAGTGAGCTCTGTTGTTTCATGCTCCACTTCACATGTTGGACTTTGTTCATTTCTAGAATCAACAGAGTATGACTTTATAAAGGCCTTAATGATTCACACAGACGACCAAATAGTGATTTAGCACAGTTGGCAGAGCAGTAGTCTAACCACAGAATCATATTGTTTTCGCTTTCTGACTTCATGATGATATATTGAATTCTAAAATTGTGCATTGCTGCGGAACATATCGAGGTTCTTATTCCTGGACCAGCGTGTAGCTCAAGGACTTTTTAATTCAGGAGAGGAAATGACCAACGCGAGTCTCATAGACTCTAATGTTAAATTGTAATTTCCAAAATTTAGATATAACAAGCTCTTATGGCCAAACGAAGAGAATGGAAAGGAAACAAATTTCATCATTTATGAGTCTAGATCTATCTCTTTCCATTTAGATTAATTTTAATCTGTTTGGACAGAGAAGAAGTATACTTTTTGACATTTCTTTTCTAAAAATGGGAATTTTCAATTTCCCCGTCTGTTTACAAATAGGACTGTGGCTTACACACCGGATCCGTTGTAGAGGTACTGCGGGAACTGATGGAGAGCGCCGATTCCCGTGAATCCAAACGACACGACGATCAACTGGACGACGTTCCACGCCGGACGACTGTTCAGTCTCGTGTACGGGGAATCGTCCATGGTGGTAGTGTTCCTGTCTGACCAAATAGAATTCCAGTTGCTGAGTGTTATGAACTATTAAAGAAAGTCTGATATTGAATAGTTGACCATTTCGTTATTGTTGGTATTGAAATATTCCTTCAAGTAACCATTGCAGTCTGTCTTATTCAGGAACGTTAAGAGTGTATATTTCTTGTTTATACTTTAAAATCTATTCTTTTTCAACCCAGCAAATCCAGGATATTTTGCCCAAAAGGTTTAATAAAACTTAATCAACAAAAACTGAGAAATTCCTTGTAAAATTGTTAACTGTCAAATTGTATGTCCGCTTTTATTTTCAAACAGGAGAAAAATTTAAACACTTACCAGTAGTAATTACATGGGATCTACGTTGTCATTTCGAGTGTATTTAAACTACATTTTACTTTCACGCACCTTCCTCATCTCCGTGAAATATTTAAACGACTAACGTTTGGCTTTAAACTTCGTGTTTAATCTTCATTTAGTTGTTTACTTTTCATAACTTTACACATGTCCCAGTTGGTCCGCCCAGCCCTGAATATAGTAGACAAATTGCAGCGCAAAGAGTAAACAATAGTGATTACATATCACATCTTTTGTTTACTTTTATAAAGTTTTGTTCATAATGTAAACAAAACTTACTTGAATTAGTAGCCCCCTTGTTTACATCCATGCTCGCAGAGCTTTTGAGAGAATGCACAAATATTATTTGTGAAAAACGATGCTTTACTTCGCAGCTAATCTGCCTCATTTAAAATTTTCCAACAGTTTCAGAGTAATATCCATATTTTTGAGTTTTTCATACATAATGAGAAAATTGGCGGCCAAAGGCGTTCACGAACATAATTACGTCGCCATTCAAATTTCTTGATCTAAGTATTAGCGGAAAACCACAGTGCATGACATACATGGAAAAAGTAGACAGACAAACATTTCTAATTTTAGATATAATATCGAAAAACCTTTCTTCAGCATCAAATATTTGTAAAAATATTACTCAAAATTACTCTGGTCCTTCCAGGGGTGGGTCCTACTTGCCAAATAGGCCAACTGCTGTCTTGCAGGTTTCGCCTCGCAGTAGTTTGGAGTGTCATTTACATTCATCATTAACACTCATAATCCCATCACAATCTTTTCTCCGACACGCTGGACATTTCAAGTAAATTTTCCTAAATTGTTCTACTTCTCCATTCTTGCTTTTATTTGCTAGACCGAGCGGGATTCTTTTCTTGCAAAAAAAAACTAAACTATTTGAATTATTTGGCGAAAGCCAATAGGCCTAGTTGAATTTTTTAGCTGCAAAAAGATAAGCATTCATAAATTTCTCCTTCATTTATAATGAATATTGTTACTTTTCCTACTTTTGTGAATTCCCCTTGAAATATTTGCCTATGATACTTGTGCATAATTTCAATATAATAGGAGAGAGGAGAAGGAGAGTACAACTCGATGATCTTGATGACATTGAGATATTTTCAAAGATATGATCTTCGACTCAGACAAATGAGAGAACAAAATAAGACAACAACTTAATTTGTTTCTAAAACTAAATCGTACTTAAGTTCTTATAAATGCGCAACTATATTCCTGGTTCTAGTTCAACATATTCACCCGAGTCAGTGAGTGAGTGACTTTGCACCACAAATCGTTCATAGTTGGAATAAAATAAACAAATAGTTGGTTAAACATAAAATAGTATCTATTGTAGGATATGTGTATTCATTTTAAGTGTAAATGTTTCAACTGTTGCTTTTTTGAGAAACATCCTTTGAAACTTTCCACGAACAATTTGTTTGAAGAAACATATAGTAATAGATTATTCGTTGAATACAAGGACAAAATTATCTTAACAAAATATCGGGGAGTAGTGGCACTGATTCAGATGTGTCCCAGGATGTGGAGAGCCTAAGTCTCACCAGTCCCCGCCCCTTTCTGTGCCTTATGATGAGTACTGCTTACAACAGAAACCATGGAAAAGCTGTGAACCACTTTCTTAATTTCGATGACCATATTAATCAGTGATTCAATGATACTTTGGTTTTCAATTTCCATGAGTGCAAATACATATTGTAAAATGGTCAAATAAACATGTCCTGTTTTTGCTCTGTGAGTTGAGTAAGACAGCTTCAAAATTGAATTTGCAGAAGAAAACATGCGTAAATTTTCAGGAAAGAAGACATTTCTAAATGCCTCCACTCTATCAGACAAGCTGCACTTTTTTGTAAACACAGAAGATATATATATTGTAGAAATATCCTATGGCAAACGTTTCTGAAAGGAGACAGCATTAAGTAGGAGTCATAATGAACCAAATCTTTGACTTTTGATAATCCAAGAGTGAATACTGCATTAGGATCTTCTTTGTTACCTGTGTGATTGTGGTACTGAGGTAGAGTGCTAGTTTCTTAATTTTTGCAATTTTCTTCAACAGATTCTGTAGAATCTAAAGAATTCTTTTAGGAAAAACTCGATTGAGTTTCAAACTCACCTGTGATCAAAATGTTCGCTTCAAAATAACATATTACAATGCTAGGAAATATTTGTCCAGACATTACCACCATGCTTTCTTTCCTTATGTGATATGAAATAAAAATAAAAATTAGATCTATATAATTTTTCATTAAACTAGGATAACATCCATGAAATGATTTTTTAATTTGTAACATCGCTTGCATGAATATTTCCAATCTGAATTGGTTCAGGTTCTTTCTTTTTGTGAAATTCAGTTTATGCTCTGATCGGATTTCACTTTTATTTGTCACAAGTCTCAAGTTATAATGATAATTAAAATGACCAGTCACGTTGCAGAATAAAGCAAATCTGGCGTATTGGATACAATGGATTCTGTTAAATTTCAATTAATTAAAATTGAAAATATCCCAATTAAAATCGATGATTTTAATCATTCTTCCAAGTAATTAATTAATAACGTCAAAAATAGAAGAGACTGACAAATTTATTGGAATACATTATGAGAAAATAAAGTCTCTGTCAATATCAAAATATCTTGTGTACAGGAAAACAGTATTCAATTTACAACACTAAAAGGAATGCAAATGAATGTTAACATCACCATTGTGTTAAAATTCTTTATTTTTTAGCTGATTGATGGTTTCATCCAGGTCACAGCAATCAAGTTAGGTAGATGGCAGTGGATACATTTCAGACCCAAACTGTCAATGACAAATAAAAATGACCCTAGAAGTCAATACAAAAGCTACTTTCAGCAAGCCGAGCCGGAGTGGCCGAACGGTTTACAGCGCTGTGCTTGCGGCATGGACGGTCATGGGTTTGAGCCCTGAACCTCCACCAATGCTTGTGGACACATCCACAGGTATGTGGATCAAAAAGGCTCGGCTGCCATGTGACCTCTATACAGTTGGCAAGTGTTGCACCAGAGGTGAATCTGAGGACTAGTGCACAGACAAGAAAGCATGCAAGCGAGACATCCACCCTGGCTTTGAAACACAGAACAGGTCACCAGAAGTCCAAAACAGGGGTATCAGTGGCCCCACGAAAGGGAGCATTGAAATCAAGTAGTCAGAACCAATTGGCAAATGAATAAATAGAAAACTAAATACAACATATTTAAAATTAACACTGGCCTGGACAAAAATTTAAAAGTAAATTGATACAATGAAATTATACAAAATATTGTCTTCTACCGTTGAAAAACAACTTTTTGTCATACATAAGCAATGACAGTTTAAAAGCAATAAGATTCTGTGATCATTTTAATGATATACATTCATGTGTGCAATACAAACACATTAATTTAACAGAACATTAAATACATGTACATTAACATAGTATTTGAATAAGGTAGAACCAAAGTCAGAACTTTTTGGAAGGTGACTAGGCAGAACTTTAAACTGAATCCGACCTGTATTAGTTACACGGTTGGATTTGACCTCAAAGTAACCCAGATCTAATCATGTTTCAGTTAGATGTTTTTTGTCTTCTCTACGGAAGTGGCCTTTCCGGTTGCTACACAAACATGAAATAAAAAATCAGGTAGTGAAAGTTTCACCAGGTGGCTCATTTACAGGGTGTAAGGGTGACCTGCCAGCCTTGCACCTTTTTGCCCTCCTGTCCTTGCACCCTTGTGCCCTCTTGCTCTTGCACCCTTGTGCCCTCCCACTATTGTGCTTTTTTTGCTCCTACCCCTTTGCCATCCTACTCTTGCACCCCTTTGCTCTCCTGTACTTGGGCTCTCTTTTCCTTGCATTCTTTTGCCATCCCACCCTTGTGCCCTTTTGTGTCCCACTCTTTTATCCTCCTGCTCTTGCACCCTCCTGCCCTTTTGCTCTCCCATGCTTGCATCCATTTGCCCTCCCAGCCTTGCATCATTTCACCCTCCCATCCTCACACCCTTTTGCCCTCCTGCACTTGCACCCTTGTGCCCTCCCACCCTTGTGCCATTTTGCCCTCCCACCCTTTTGCCCTTTTGTACTCCTGCCCTTGTGCCCTTTTACCCTTATGTCCTGATTTCCTCCTGCCATTTCACCTTTGTGCTCTCCAACCCTTGTGCCCTTTTTCCTCTCACCTTTTTGTCCTCCTGCCCTTGGACTCTTTTGTATTTCCACCCTTGCACCCTTTTGCCCTCCAGCCCTTGTGCCCTTTTGCCCTCTCATGCTTATATCATTTTGCACTCCCACCATTGCACTCTTTAAATCTTCCACTATTGTGCCCTTTCATTTGTAGGTCCAGACCACGTGTCCAAAATTGTGGGGCAAAAAGCTGAAGCAAGCCACCAATTATAGAGTAAAGAACATAATTTAGAATAATGTTAAATCACATCAAAACCTTTCTCCACAAACAATTTTTGATGTTAATGTTAAGCAATGAAAGTTTCACATAGTTTATAAATCTTGTGGAGCAGAATGGAATATTTATTTTGAGAGTTTTGAAATCTTTTTTCTTGAAAAACATCCCTTAAAGTTTTCCCTGAATGTCTTATTTGATAAAAGAAACATTGAGAGGTTATTCATTGAATGCAGCCACAAAACTATTACAATAGAATATGATATGAAGAATGAACTAGTAAACAAAAGTGTCAAAAGAAGAAAACACAACGTAATCATGACACAGGATGTGGTCAAAGATACAGAAGAAATATATGTTATCATCTTTTTGTGTTTCAAACTCTTAGCACCCAGGCCCTTCATGTGAAAGATTTGTGCTTTTAGGGAGTGAATAAATTTTAAATTCAAGACAATAGATATAGTTGAAAGGATCAAAACAAAACTCAGAGGAACCAGGATTGAGTGGTGTTTTGGAAAACAAAACAGTACACAGTGGAGCAGTGTTTCTTTTAATTTGGTACTCAATGAAACATGTTTCCCAATCAAAAAAAACTTAGAGACAATAAAAGCCCCAATAAAAGTGAATAAAAAAAATAAAGAAGCAACCCTAAATATCACACTATACTTCAGTCCATTCTTTACAAATTTTGCTTCCAGAAGCTCCAGAAGAATAATAGACTCAATAACTTTAACCAATAAATCAAATATAAGAGTTAATAAAGATATTATCCCAATTGTCAGACAAAATAAATTGGCCATTTCTGAAAGAGAATGAGAAAATAGACCAAAGATAATCAGTGAAGTGTATGACAATATTGCAATCACATCCTTAACAATTATTAAAAATTGTAATGGTTTCTTTTTATACAAACCTGAAAACAATAGCATAGCCAACACAATACTATTCAAAGTGAAACCAATGAACATAATTGGTAAATGCATTGACATTAAAGCATTAGTAGGAAGGTCTTTTATATTACATGCAACAGCAAATTGATTGCAGAAAATGCAAAGAGAAACAGATGCCTTACAGCATTCAAGTGAATCTTGAACATGATAAATAATTAAAGCCAAGTTCTTTATGACATCTTCACTGAGGAATTTGTCAAATTTATTCCCATAAATTAATAGTATTTTTAAATTATAGAGACATTGAAATGTTTTTGAAGACACACTGTAAAGTTTATTCCTTGAAATATCCAATATTTGAAGATTGTTCTTTGAATTAGAGCAGAAAAATGAATTTCCTAAGAGCTCCAAATGTAAATTGTCAAGTTTCAAAAGAGGTAATGAATACAGATTAAAGAATGATTTGAGATCAATGAAATTCAGAGGATTCTGTTGTATATAAAATATCTTTAAGTTGGGTAGTCCCAGTACACACATGGTTGACAACGTAAAGATTTTGTTTTTTGATACATCTAAAATCAACAAATATTTTAGAAAAAGAAAAACACTTATTTTTTTGAGACATAAATATTTGATATTTGTATTAGAAATGTTTAAATATTCTAAATTTTTCAAATGTGCAAAGGATACTGCATCAAGTTGCAATGGATTTCCTTCCATATTGAGAAAAACAATGTTATATTGATATTTTACACCAAAAGAAGGAACTTTAGAAATTCCAGTGTGAGCACATGTGACACCAGCACTGATACAGAGACATTGTGGAGGACAAGGAATTTGACAAAATATTTCATCATCTCCAAGGAAACAGTCAGAAACTCCATCACATACTCTTTCCAGTGATACACAAACTGTTTGTTTTTGACAGTGAAAAGAACCTGAGCAATTTATGTTATGACAAATTTGTTCATCATATCCTCTGGGGCAGTCCCAGATTTCATCACACACATACTTGTATGGAATACAATAAGAGTTAGGACATTTAAAATAACCATTGCATTTTACTGTTGAACAATTTTTTAAATGTTCTGCAAATGGACAATACAATGGTTCCCTAAAACTATTAAGATGCTCATAGACACACCATTTATCTTCAGAAATAAAGTGCTCCTTACCACCATTTCCACAGAATATTAAATTGTATGTAACATTTGACACAATGATAGAAAAATCTTTGTGAAACATAGTTATAAAATTTACGGTAGTAAGAATGTGGGAAAAGAGTAGATATTTCTTTGTTAGAACCATTGCACAGCATTTCATCTTCAAAACAAGGACAATCTTGAATGCCATTGCAAAGATGGATATGGGGGATGCAGCTATTGTCCACACATCTAAACATTCTAACTCCACATAGTTTGAGAGATTCCTTGAAAAAAGTAAAGGTAAATTGACCGGGCTGGCATCTGTTCACATTTATATTTTGACCATAGATGTTCTTATTTGGGTACGATTCAATTTCATCTGCACATAAAATTAACATTTTATTAGCAGTAATCATGAAGTTTGTCAACAAATATTATTTCATGTCATTCTTGTATGATTCTTTGTGCAAAAAATTATGTAAGTACCTTCGCAAATAAAATTTTGACTGATTGCATGTTCACACCCGATTTTAATCCAGTCTGTTTTGGCTGCATCCACAACCATTAACATGGTGCAATCAAATCCATCAGCTGAAAAAGTGTTGTACAAAAGACTTACAGATCTAGATCCAAACCAAAGTTCTGACTCTATTGTTATTTAGTCTTTCTTGTAACTCAAATTTTGTGTACAAAAGTTGAAAATCTGAAAGTTGCATTTTGTACGGAATATTTACACCCAACTGAACATTAGCATTAGATAATATACTAGAAGGAATTAATCCATTAGAATATTGTCACTCAAAATATGTTCTACATGGCCATTTGGTTATTTTCAATGTTAATATTATTCCTTAAGATAAAAATAATTCTTTACCAAATGTACATTTTACATGCTTATGTTTTGTCAATAGAAACCAGAAATTGAAAAAATTTAAAAAATGCAATGAAGTCAGAACCTTTATTTGAATTCAATATGTATACCACAAATGCACATATGCACTGACTGACCCTTTGTAATTTCAATAGTGTTATGTATATATATGAAAATGAAGTGGCATGTCTATCTCCTCTTGAAGACAGGGTAAATAACATCAAAACTTTGTTTATAATGTAATCAGTATCTTCGCTTGTATTTTCCTTAAATTTCAGGTTTTATGTCAGAACTAAAAACATTTAGTTTTGGTAAGTACTCACATCACAAATAGACATTGCTGCCAAACAAATGGCTGTACTTTTGTGAATAGAATTCCAATGTCCATGAAGATGATCACACCACCCATTAGTGGATCCACTTAGTCTTTTTGTGTGGGTTTAATTTATTTTCGTGTGTTATCTACCATTTAGGACGATTTATGCAATTCTATTATTCTAGCTTCACATGTGTTTGCATGTTCTACAGAAAAATAGAATTTACACAGCAAAACCCCTTCTGGATGATGATTTTCTGTGGTATTATTTAAATTTTGAATTTTACCACAAAACATTACTCCAGGATGGAAAAGATTTGTGAAGATACTCATGTACATCAAAGATGTTTTCCATTTGTAGATTAGTTTTTAAGTTAATGGTTCGTGCTAAAATGTGTGAGATGTTCATGAAACGGGCTTATTCAAATGTTTTTTTTTAAACTGCACCTACCTGTATTTGGTTGGGCAAATTGGTGAACATTATCAAATGGGATAGTGTGATGTAGACTAATCATGAAAGCGTGTTTCGCATACCAGTTGGTCCACACCATATATGTTGGAGGAGTGTTGTCTATCCAGTGCTGGGATACTTGATTTGAACCCTAGTAAGTAGGTAGACAAAAATTTTTGTGTTGGCAAACTAAACAGAATATTTTGTGTGTAACTTTTCTGTTCAATATGACAGTAAATTCACAATGAAGCAAAGGCTATCCCAAAATGCTCAGTATAACATCACTCTCACCCAATAGGACAGGACTTATTGACACAATAAAGTTCCCACAGGCAGTTGCCGTGTCAATAATCATTACTAGAAATGAACGTGAAATATGGCGTCGCAATTAACCAATGGGTATTGTTCTTCCAGGCATTGCAATTAGTGTCCGTATATGTGATTGAATACCCGACTTCACGTTAATTTCTAGTAATGAATAGAATGATTTGTGTCAATTATCTGAAGATGTGGCAAGTTTTAAGATCGATGTTTGCTTGTAAGTAATAACTATACTTCGGTCTGTAAGTCTGTCCGTCAATCTGTCTGTCATGTATACCCGTTCAAAGTGTAACTTTTGAACAACTATAGTTAGGAACTTAAGCATCAGTGTACATTTTCGCCATATCTAGGTCAAATGTGAGTATGAATGTCTGTATTTGACAAAGCCTGCTAAAAATGTCAATTATATTTAGACTGTAACTTTTGAAAGAATAGAAACTTATGCTTCAGTATATTTTGACCATGTGTAGATTAAGGTTGAGCACATAAGTCACTGAGGCAAGCACAAACTCAAATAAATAAAGTGCATTAGGAGATTACTTTTGAATTGGGACAATGAAATCCTGTTCAAACAGGCCAATTCGAGTTTTATCGTAAATGGCTTTAGATTCTATCAATTCTACAGAATCACGAGAGAACTATAAAAATCCAGCAGCAAAATGTTACCCCCACTGGGAAGTGAACCCAGTCACTGACTTTGCTCTGACTTTCATGTCACGCATGCTACTATCTGAGCCAATTCCCCTATTTGCTGGTAGTCTCAGCCCTTTAGATCCTTATGTAGTCATGCTCTATTGATTCCAAAAAAAAATTATAAGTTCAAAGGTCAATAAAGCACCACTACATAAGGATCTAAAGGGCCGTTAAAAAGAATTTACCCGTCTTCGTGATGTCAAACCCAGATAAATAGAGACGGTCATATGCGATCGTTCTGGTGATTTCTGTGAAAGTAAAGACAACACTTCTCTTTCCTCTTCAGCATCTCCAATAGTCAGCAGGTGCAAACCTCGAGACTCACAAAACTCTGCAGCCATGTTCCATGACAAATTTTCCCTTTTGTCAAAGAAATATGATCCTGTGTAATTAGTAACATCACTACTGCCAAAAAGAGAATATTTTTTCTTTCCAACAAGAAGTTTGCTTGTTTTCTCCTTCGTTGCAAAATTTATTATAGGGTTGAAACATTCAGTAGTATCACTTATGTTCAACTCAACAAAGTCAGAGGATCCTCTGTAAAAATCTTTGTCACGTACATGTATTTTATGCCCCACTTCAAACTCAATGTTTCGTGGGAAAACAAGACTTTCATCTGCAACAGAATATGAAACTTTGCTGTCAACTACAAATGATAAAGGTTGAGATTCACTGCAGTTAATTCTGTACCATACTGTCAGGACATAATTGTAATACCACAGACATGCAAAGTCCACAAGTTTACAAGAATCGGAAAAAAAGATTTTTGGTGTAGTGGCTATTTCATGATGCCCTCGATAAAATTTAAGCCTCACAAAGGCATCCGTACAGGTAGTTGTTGTGTTGTTTTCATGTGAATCGGGAATTACTTTGATGTCAATCTTCTTGCATTGATTGATGACATTTATCCTTTTCAGAATATTAGTCGTCAATACTGACCAAAACAAAGCCATAATTTCATGGGGTTGCTCTTTGATTCTTGCCATCTGAAGTTTGAAATTACCACTTGCAACTTTGTTTGTATTTTGAGCCACCAGAGCAGTTGGAGAATGAAAGTAATACAAATCCATGACAATATTTATCATGGAAAGTTTTCCTGTTAATTCATAGGAAATGACCATTGCACTGTCAATATTGTATTTAGAGTTTTCTTCATTATTGCTCAAAATATCTGTTCGAGATTTATCTCTTGGTGAGAAATTTTTCACGTAGTAACCATAAAAATTCATATTCCTGGGACCAGTGACAACAAAATAATGATGACAAACGGTCTCTCTTCTGCTGTCTTTTATGGCCAAATTCTTAATAACAATCTTTTTTGTGAACCTTTCTGGTAAAACTTGAAGTGCGAGACAAGATTCAAATTGCAAGTTAATTTGGTTAACAATATAAATTGTCTTGATATAGTGGTTCCTTGGAGTACATGTGTTCATTCTATATCCTCTTCGACATTTTTTCTCATGATGATAAGAGAAGTATTTATTAGCTACGGGATCCTCTCTATATCTTACTTTCTCCGAAAAATGAAGAGTCTTAGTACTTATATTGTGTTTTTTGATACTGTTAAATGTACCAATATCAAAGCATGGCTGTACTGTTATGACTTTACATGCTGAAGGTCTCAATGATATTTTCACTTTTAAATCAATGTAAGGTTTAAAAAGTACAAAAAATAATTGAACAGATTTTTCAAATGAGGAAAACCAAACATGTGAGGTGCTAAATGGATTAGGTCCCGTGCTTAGAGTTGCTGTAAGTTGAAACTCCTTATTAGGATCTTCAAACAGTCCAAAAATAGTTAAACCTACATTGAAAGAGAAAAATGTTATTAGTAAGTCCGTATCCTCAGGCTCTTAGATACGTTATCAAAAAGAAACAAGACTTATCAGTCGAAAAATAACTTTTTAACACCCTGCAGGAAGTTCAGTAAATTCTGCCATTTGCGAGGATTTCAGTAAATTCTGTCTCAATGTAAGTCAATGGGAGGGCAGGTTTTCATGCTCATTTTTGGTGAATATCCACAAACATCAAAGTCATCCAAAATTTATCTTTTATTTGGCCAATGTTCCTTGGATGCCTAATTAGTTGGCTTTAATTTCATATTGATATTGAAAGATAATATTGAAAATAATCATAGATATTTTTGAATTATCAGAACCATGTGTTTTTTTTTGGGATCAGTAAATTTTGACCAATGACAACAAACCAGTTTTATCCAGTTTCAACCAGTTTATTCAGTCAATAAATTCTCCCTAAGAATCTATAACTGTCCACACCATAGAATTTGCAGTCAGAATCTATTGATCCTCTGAGTATTTCTTGGATATTTAGCCCATTTACAAACTAAAATCTTGAAATATGACCATGTAGTTTCAGATCTCCTCACAAATACATGCAATTTAATGTAGGAATTAACAGGATATCATAACTGGCTAATTCTGCATGTGTTTAAATATGAAATTCCCATAGACTTTGCATTGGAGCATTGAAAAACAACTGAACAGAATTTACTGAAATCCTCACAAAAGGCAGAATTTACTGAACTTCCTGCAGGGTGTTTAAGATATTATTAATGTACTAATTTTCCATAAAAGGCAATCCAATGCTAGATGTAAATTCATCTAGCATTGGATTGCCTTGAAATATATGTTTGCAAACAGCTTAAGTTATATTTGAATCATCAATTACTCCACTGGCTGCAGGTGAGGACCTTCCAGATAGAAATAGAGAATTAATGATACTAGATTCTACTATCATCCATGAAGCATTTGTCTAATTCAACTGATTAGATTGATTCACCTAATTTCAAAACCAAATAAGAAAAACACGATTATTGCTTTGCTGTAAGTTTTGTATCTCGGAGCAGAGTTAGACCCAGTAGACCCCATTTTTTGGAATACATCTTTCCGATTGAATTTTTCTGTTTTAAAATTGTATCTTAAATTTGTCAAATGTGTTAAATTATTTTGCTACCGCAAACAAGACCAATATTTCATAAAATTGACAAATTTAGCCAAACAAAAATGGAAAAATTCAATGTGTCTTGTGTGGAGCTCTTCAGTGAAATTGTAACATAAAATGACGCTCATAATGTAAAACTTTCCATCGGATTGTTTGGTTGCAAACCATTTCATTTGATGTATACAGATCTGACACAATGACCATGTCATCAAAAATTACAATGTAAACAAAACAAGTATATTTCAAAGACTACTTTAAATATCAGAAAGAACATGACAAGTAATTTTAGAAGTGATTAGATTAGAAGTGATTCAAGCCATCACTTATAAGAGGTAATTTGGGGTGGGGCTTTGATTTTAGACCTAGAGGTCATGTTGAAATACTTTTCATGTGCATCATTTGAAAACATCTGAAGTTTAATTAATAAAATAACACTAAATTTACCTCCATGACTGATGTGATGTGATGAAAAATGCCCAGTGTAGGAAAAATCAATTATGGAAACATTAATGTGCAGTTTATGTGGTTCTTGTAAATGAACATGCTTTTTACACAGTATGGTATTCATCAGCAAAGTACAATCACTATTGGTAGGCCAGCTTATGGCAATTTCCTCATTTAAAATGGCAATATTAGTTGACATTTTTGTTAACCAGTAACCAACTGAGCTATTTAGAAATAAATGACATTCTCTATGAAAACAGGAAAATGTGAAGGATATAATGTTGGCTGTTGATGTCCACTTGTTGTTTCTGTAGGTTAAAGCTGTAGAGAGATCTCCCAAGCCATCAAATACATCAATCATTTTCCTAAAATGTTTAGAGATTCAATTAAATAAAGTATGATCATTTTAAAATAATTGAAATGTTGTTGACTCTGAATAGTAAGTAAGAATGTAAGAAAAATAAGTATTCTAAGAATAGACTGTCATGGGAAAAACAATTGCATGTAACTCTAATGTAAATATACACAATATCAACAATTGTTACTTTCTATAACTAGTACTGTCAAAGGCAATAGGTTCCAGCATATTTCTTTCACCTTACCTAAGAGATGTGTTGGGTGTCTGTAAACAAATTCTTCTGTTAGCAGTAACTTTTATAATCCAAGTAAAAAGACTTAAATTCATTGGCTGAAAAACTGTGTGAACAGGCCCAGGAAACAACTGAAAGGTAAAACATTGCAACAAAAAGTGTACCCATACACATAAATATGGAGTAATTTCAGAGCAAATGTGTCAAGAATATGTCAACAAATGTAAAATATCTCTGGAATAGATTAATATTGTGCCCCCATTTATTATCACCAAAGATATGGCTTTTTGACCCATGAACCTATCACTAAAGGAAACATATAATGCACCTTTGGTGATTTCAAATCTTTTGAAATAACTGAGATAACCAATGTGGATCTGTAATCAGGAAGTAACTGAACTTGGAGGTCCATAGCCTGATAGTGAATCATCATTATTGATATCTGTCCTCTGAGGTTAATATTTCCTGCCATTTCAGCAACATCAATAGTAACAAAAGCCTTGTTGTGGTTCCAAAAAATTAAAAATGGAGCAAAACAACTGATGTATTCCAATTGATGGGAAAGCATTATATCTGCATCATTTTCACTATACAAACTTTTATTCATTATTGTAAATAATACTTGAAATGCTATTCTGTGTTTTTCATAGTTTTCAAATGTGATATTGATCCTGAATTGTGGTGAAACTGTCAGCTGTGCAGTATAAACTGCTTTGTAATTACTGCTTCTGAGGAAATGGATGGAGCCTGTTTTACAAATAAACAAAAAGGGAAATTTCTTATGGACTTGTCTTGTTAAGTTGCTCATTTGAAAGATGTCTGTGTGAATTGGAATCATAGGACCGGGCAAAAGAGTCATCAATATATAAAACCCTTTGGATGCAAAATGCTGTACATTTGAAGATACCTATACCTGTGATAACATATAATGGGCAATCATCACAGATTGAATTCAAATGGAACGAATGACATGGTACCTGACACAAGTTGAAAATTAGTTTTAAATAGTTTTAATGTATTCTGATTTGGTCCTTCCATTGTAGTATGTAATAAGTTCCCAGTGTATAATCTTACGCCGTTAAGTACAGACACACAGGACTTAAGAAATAACCTTCCTGCAATCTTTTTGTTGACCTTAATAAAATTATTCTTTGTCTTGGAAATAATAATACAAATAACAATTTTGAAAGATATTTTACTCCCATATGTTGGAAAATATAGTTAACTAAGCAATATCCCATGACCTCTTGTTGCCTTTTTACAGTTTTTTCACAAGATTTTTAAAAATATGTAAATTACAAATTAAACAGTTAGAAATTACTGATTGTATTGTTATTCACCAAAAGAAAGACATAAAAATTGAATATTTTCTCTACAAGTACTCAATTTAGAATTTTTAAAATCCAGGCAGGAAGTTATTCGTTCTGTAACAGGTTGAGATTTATCTCTTGCGCAAGGTTTGAGGAGAGGAGCGAAACCGCAACTGTATTTGGCTTCCGTTGACCAAAAGAGCATCATTCCGTGTCTCAAACATCTCCTCAAGCTTTCCCGCCAAAACCCCTGTGTGGATCACGCATGGATCACGCTCTGA
>JBCAUG010085988.1:0-22307 GCA_038406175.1 Haplosyllis leylae | reverse complement strand
TGCAATCTAAACCAAAAGAACAAATAAAACCCTTCATTTTCTCATATTAGGAAAAGGAACATTGTATTTGTCAAAATTGCCAGAATCTATGGATATTTTGTGATGTACCCACATAAATGTACATTACAAAATTTGAAGAAAAGTACTGGAAAAAGTGGGAGAGTGCATATTTGACAGTTAAAAATGCAAGAGCTTCCAGGGCCCTAAGGCGGGCTGGGCCCTGGACCCCAGCCAATTTTGCTTCGCTTTGCTCACCTGACTCTGCTCCGCTATGTCGGCAAAAATCTCGGAAAAAAATTTTGCCCCCCCCGACCAAATCCTGGATCCGCTACTGCAAACCCTAAGAAAGGAGCATTTTGCCGGAAAAAACTTCACACCTGCGAGTCTGGATGGCATAAAAAACAAACAACTGAATCCAATACAATTTAATTGTTCAAAAAATTCCACCAAAGCAGCAGTGATGACGTAGATGCATAATGCTTTTAGTAAAATGTAATTACAACTAATCATAACAGAACTGTTCATTGTGAGGCAAATGTGGTAAAAACAAGCTGGGACATTACCAGTAATTATCGCTAAATATGGCCGGCCAGTTATCCAATGACCTTTATTGTACCAAGCACTGTTGCGGTTTCAATTAACAAAATAGCCTTGTGAGAGTGTCTGCGCAAATGATTGGACAGCCGAAAGATTGTTACTAGTAATGATTACAAACCGTCTTTGCGACTAAACTTCACAGTCGGTAGATTTGTGTAATACTCCTTATTAAAATCTGGACTCACTGAACCAATGTATGTAACAGTTCTGTTTCTGTGTCGTTCTTCAAGGCAGTCCATGGCAAAGTAATCAAAAGTCAAATGAAACTTATTTGCAATTATTTCTTTCCTAAAAGCTAACCACGGCACGTCACCGATTCCGTAAACACAAATTCCCCTCGCAAGCTTACCCTGACACTCACGCGGAACATAGTTAACGTCTTGCCAGTGTTTGGCCCTAGTAACTGGTTCTAATGAATAAGCCTCAATCTCTTCAAAATTACCTAAAAATTTAATAAAAAATCACTATATGTCTGAACTTTATTACAGTAAACTGAGAGATGATCGCCAATAAACACATGAAAAAAATACCATAATATCCACCAGGTGCATTGAGTTGTCTGTTGTAATTGAGAGTGTTCCAGTAGTGTTCGGACGCGTGACTTGTGTTCCAACACCAGTGCAGAAACTCTTGTGCTCGGGGACTCTCAACAATGAACTCAACGAAGTGGCGAGAAAACAATCCGTGAATTTCTCCCTTGAGGAGCGTTAGATCGAACGGAGGAGGCTCCTTCTTCCTGCACAAAGGAAAATAATACTTACTTACTTTCAACAAGTCTCTAGAGAACGTGCTTGACTTGGCTTTTAAGAAACCTCACGACATGTTTTTCCAACATCTGGAAGAAGAAATAAGGTGCACCTTGTTTGCACAGAAGTTGGTAAAAACAAAATACACTGACAGACACTTCGTACTTGATTGTAAAATTTATATAAGGGGTAATGATATTTTGCTTATATATGTGATAAGCTGGGATTATGTTTCAGATTCAGTTAAATTTCTGCGGTGCAGATAATCTTATACGTACCGTAGAAATCCACGACAATAATATTTACACTGGTGTTTGTTTTGACTGGAATTACATTTGGTTTGACTGGAAGCAAATTCTACGGTGATGATAGGATTTTTGGTTCCGTAGAACGTTAAAAAATTCTTAACTGAAGAGTTGTCACTTTACAAAAGATTACCCAGACCTACTTTAAGCTCCATTCACACAGAGCGATAGCGTGAGCGAGAACAGGAGCGGCATCGCTTGGTCTCACTAGCAGCAAAAAAAAACAAATGGGTTCTGGACCCATTCTCAAGCGATGCTGCTAGTGATGCTGCGCCCACTCCCACTATCGCTATTGCTTGGTCTGAATGGTACTGGTATAAATCAATAGAACCCATCACTAGTGATGCCACTCCCACTCTTGCTGCCGCTCATGCTATCGCTCGGTGTGAATAGACCCTTAGATAGGCATTTTATAATGAAATTTGATGAACTAAGTGCCAACAAAAATGATAGTCCTGTTACTTAACTGAGAGTTGTCGCTTTACAAAAGATTACCCAGACCTACTTTAGATAGGCATTTTATAATAAACTTGATGAAATAAGTGCAAACAAAAATGATAGTACCTGTTACTTAACCCTTTGATAGCCTTTCACATCTATAGATGTCAAAACAAAATGGTCCTAAAGACACACCAAAAAGACAACAACATTGTATCATCCTCACAAGCATGGCTAATTATGATACTGGTTGTCACTAAAATTTGGTTGTAACTAAAATAGCAGATTTGATAAATGAAACAAAACGAAAAGTTTTGGAATTTTGATTTTGAAAGGTTTCCAGCAAATGTTACACTTCTGCATATGGCATGCTAATGAAAGTGATGACATGATTAAATGTGCATCTAAAGAAGCCTAATGTTTTTCTAAGCTCTATATGAAATGGCTTCTTTAGATGTCTAATGTGTTTAGGGTAAAATCAGGAAAAACCCTTGAAGGCGATCAAAGGGTTAATCTGAAATTATACCAGCGTGTCAGGTAAAGTTGCTCCAACGTTCAACGGATTGTACGCACCTAAACGTATTGTAAAATATCGTTTGTTGGTAGGTTCTGCTCCACCTATGGGCCCATTGAAACTGGATGCGGTCCTGCTCCATTCTGAAATAGGGATACATCCTCTATAGGGCAGAACATTTGGTAAAGTGGCTGTCACAGAACTCGAATTTAAAGTTGCCAAATACCATTCTGAAAACGTGTGTTGCTGAATAAGCCGAGACTAAGCCGAGAAAACCTTTTGCCCTATTTGATTTTGATGTACTGGTCATGGAGGCACAAGTCACCATTTGAAAGCATTCACCTACCTTCTGTGTGAGGCAGTGATGTCATTTGAACCATTGAAGATTTTCAATATCTGCACAATTTCGTAATTGGTGCGAAGAGGAAATTCCTGACCAGCAAGATCTAGAAAATATTTCCATTTTCCTCTGTAATGCTTCACCAAGTCTCTCATACAGCTCAAGTGTGGTAAAAGAACACTTACATCACCCCATTTGACTTTAGATAATTGAGATGTCATGAATACATTGTCAAAGCAATTCACAATTGATTTAACTGTTTTGTGTATGAGAAGGGATGACTTTACATCAACATGAACACAATACAAATTGTGTGGTTGGTAGACTGCTCTTAACAGTCTTTCCATTTGCTCCACATCTGTAAACACGGATAAAGAAAATGCAATAGGAAACTGCTGTTCCTCCACTGTCAATGGCACAGTTATGTAACCACGATTTGATTTGAAGCTGGCACAGTTTAGAGTCCATTGTAAATACGTTTCTTCCTGCACGGGAACTTTGGTAAATTCGCGTTTGCTCACAATATCTTTGGCTAAGAAAATTTCCTCGTTGTCTCCAGCTAACAAAGCCTTGCAATTTATTTTATCTACTCTTGGCAACCGAGGAATTCTGTAGACTTGTCGCAGAAGTGACCAATCGCGATTCTTCCTTTCTTTGTATGGACTCGTCTGGTCATAAAATGCCCTCTGATAGATATCAAACCCGGACTCATTAATCACCGGTTGTTCTTTCATTTTCGTGAATTCCGAGTCCTCCCGCCAGTGTCCATTGGTTTTATTGAGATCAATTGCAACATTTGCCACCCGGAGAATACTTTTTGTGGTGGGTAGCTCGCTTTTTCCATTTGTAATCCTTTGTCGATTCGAGTTGAGATCATTTACATTGGCCAATATTTTGTCAAATTTTATTTCTCTCTGTAACATCTCTTCGCCATTGTCAAGTTGGTTTGACGATGACCTCAAAAGGTAAAGAT
Organism: Haplosyllis leylae; assembly: GCA_038406175.1. Classification (NCBI taxonomy): domain Eukaryota; kingdom Metazoa; phylum Annelida; class Polychaeta; order Phyllodocida; family Syllidae; genus Haplosyllis; species Haplosyllis leylae. The sequence goes on along the minus strand of JBCAUG010085988.1, from coordinate 18,394 downwards.
TTACCAGTAGAAGGAAGACGTTGATCGCAGCTATCACACGCAGATTCCGAATCATTCTGATGTTGCATTGTTGATATCAAATGCTTCTGGAAAATTTAAAGTACGGGTTAAATTATCACTTGAATAAAAACTCGATTTCACTCAATACAATTTGACATCCTGTTTTTTTTTTCAAATCATTTTTCCAAAAACACCCCCAAAACCAATTATACTGTTTTTCGAACTAAAATTTATTGTACAGCTTCTTACTTGTTTGTTCACTTCATTGGGTTTCAAGCGATTCCTAATTTTGATTTAACTCTTTTTTAAAAGTGCATGAAATTCAGCTCCGACCAGTGGAACGTGTCTTTGTGAATACTGACAATTCGTGTAAATGTTTGCTCTCCCCACATACTCCAAGTTTGCTTTCATTGTCAACACAAATCAATTTCATGACAAAGTAATGAATCGTGTCACACAGTTTTATTTTTAATTTTATCAAGAAATATTATTCGTAAAACAAGAACATTGAAACTTACCTCCAAACTTTCCTGCCAGGAAATATATTCAAGAGTAATTATGTCAATCGCGAGTGTTTACGTCGTGTTGTAATTATCATGTCCCTGGTGCTATGCCGTGTTGTCCCCGTGGCCACATTTTGTGTTCGTGCTTCCATTCGTGACCTGTTTTTCAATGTGCCTGCCATGGCTGACTGAACCTGGTCCCATCTTTCACACAATTTAGAAAGTACACACGATGGATAAAGCTGACAAAATTCAGGTTTTACTGTCTGATAACCTCTTATTTTTATTAAAGATCTATCTCTCAAATTAAAAATGTTGGTTGTATTCTTATTAGCGAAAAAATGCCGCAAAATGATCAATGGTCTCTGACGGCTTTTGTGAAGAATGTGATAAGAAAGCTAGTTGGACATTTGTGATAGAATGATCATTTTCGTTGTATCGGGTTGTCTTAATTATTTATTTCAAAAAGGGAGAAATTGTGCATCCTTGAAAACAATGTAAATTTGGAAAAAACTAATTTTTTCCAGCTTTAATCGCAACTGATTCAGGTACTGTAAATTTACATTATGCAGTTTATTCTAGATTAATCGGTCAGCGAACAAGATTTGTGGCACGCGTTAAATACAGTGTGTAAAATCTGTAATGAAGATTACAAGAACCCTACTGAAAGATTTGAAAATAATTTATGACTGTGAAGTGTTGAAGAGTAAATCTTAAGTACGGAGTACATAGAGCTTATATTTCGACAATAATCATACAGATAGTTTCTTTTCATATCCTAAATGTGTTTTCATAACAATAAAATCGGTAAGTGGTATTTGTTAGGAAGTTCCAAGAAACCACACATGGCCAAAACCATATGGCGATATCAAATGATATCTGTGAGTCCCTAATTTCAGTACAATTTGTCCAAAGAACTACCCATATTTATCACATGTTTATCGCGAATCTGATGAGAGCAGGCTACAGACTCTTGAATTTGTGACACTTTTCTGGACAACCCTTCTGAACAATTGTCCAGCAGACCAAATTGTCAGTAACGTTTTTGCGCTTGAACATCGCACATTGTAGTCAAAAAGTTAACACCACGAGTTCACCATAACTATTTTACTTGCAATAAAGAACTCCACTCAAACTTAGGTAAATTCAAAGTAGTCCCTTCATACCCCACCACGGACAAGTCCACATATTTCTTCACTTGTGCTCCTGACAAGGTCTTGCTCGTACCAGCGGTGCCATGGTTATTATTTTCCGTGAATGCTCTCAGACTCTTAATCGTTGAACCCATAGATAGAAGTACACCATATTTTTTTAGATGACAAATTAATCCCCTATGGTTTTGAAAGATGACAGCAAGAGTCCTGTGCCCAGCACTGGATGCGATGCTGAAAAAGACAATAATAGCCCTTTGCGAAGTGAACGTCCAGTACAATGTCTGTCTGGAGATCAGTGGCAGCCTACATATCAGGGCTGACGGCGAGAGAGTCTTCAACTGCCTCATCGAAGAAGAATTAAATGGCAAGGAAAAGAAAACACGAAAAGAAAGCTTAAACGACATCGCGGGATTCTCTATTGACTTGGCTAAGTTACACAGAGACAGCATGGACAGCTTCACAGAACGAGATGATGAATTTGAGGCAGATGATCTCGGTTGTTTCAACCTTCCACAAGGGGAGCTACGTACTGACCTAACGTCGGAAGATGAAGCAACTCTTGTAGAGGGAACAGCACAACAAGAGGCGTTGGAAATTTCATCAACTTCTTCTCAGTGTAGCAAGAGCCCCGCGTTTGCTGACGTAACTGCTGCAACCACCCCAGATCTCGATACAGTTACTGCTGCACCCAATATTGTTACTCCGACACTCCCTGTCTCCCAGGCCAAAAGCAACCTTGCTGCTATATTTCCTACTCCAAAAGTAGAACCTACAGTGACTTCCACACAAAATCGGCTTCCAACACCTGCATATCAAAACACGATTTCGACATCATCTACTTCGTCCGAGGGTACAAACCAGAATACACTGACCGGATCGACCGCCTGCAATATTGCAGCTGCAGCAACAGCAAATCCAAATCTTAACTTACAGGCTGTTGCAATTGCAGCAGCCATTCAAAGAGCGGCTGAGGCATCCAAGAGAAATATCGGCATGGTCCTTCCAACCCAGAATCCACCAGTTCCTACCAGCACAGCACCAACACCTATAACTAATGTGACTGTAGACAACAATCAGAATCAACAGTCCAACGACATAATCCAGACAAACCCAGTCACAGTGAAAGTAAGTCACTTAAAGTGTATTTTTCGTGAAACTGATTGACGTTCAAATATTTACAATGTAAAAGTTACGTATCACACATTTGTAGTTATGAATTAATTCCTGTAATTCAGCAAGAAGAACAGTCAGATGGAGACTTGCCTTTGCAACCTATTGGCTTAAACTTCCAATTGGCACTATTCCAAAACCAAATGGCACAAATCCAGATGATGCAGGCAGCAAATGCGTCAGCCATGTTGAACATGGGGACCAATGTAGGACTGAATACTCTAAACGCAGGTAATCCACGATCCGTTTTCAGCGCTAGTTTGTAAAAAGTACAATAATTCAAGGAGTATTTTATCTGTAATTACGGAGGGATAGTTTTTTATGTATGCATAAAGCAAGATTTGTTCAAGCATCTGGAAAAGATCTGACATTGTTTTACTTCACGTCTAGCTGCTGGTATAAATGGACCCAATGCAGTTAGCACATCTGCACTGGGACCTGGCTTAGTTGGTGGATTGACTGCTTTAGGTGCGACGGTAAATCCTGTACCTGCTGTAACCTCCTCGGCTCCTGCAGAAACACCACCTTCAGTTTCTGCTGCTGTGTCCACTCCTGCAGTATCCAAGTCAACAAAGACTCCGATCAGTGTGGGTAATCCAGTCCGTACTACAACGGGTAAGTAATTGTTTGTTTGTTTTTTGCATGAAAACTTCGGACACATATTGTATCAACCAAACGTATCCAGAAGGTTTTAAAACAGAAAAGTAAAGTAAAGTAAAATTTTCAAATACATCTATACAAGAAACTTTAGAGTAACATGTTTCAAACATTTCAACAAAAGATGCTCAGCAAAGTAGGAGAATATATTTTTTACATTTGAACTTATCAGATCTTCTGGCTCTCTGACTTCACAAAATAGTGCTGTCACACGACTCTACTTCACTCTATTATGTTCAAACTTTCAGAAAAATTCATGGCATTCCTAACCAAATTACCAAAGTTTTTTAAAGTTTAGCGTGTGTGTTTCTACATAAAATAAAACTGTAACTACATACAGGCCTAATGAAACCTCTATTAAGAAAAGCTAAATATTAATTTTTATGTAAATAGCACAAGGGAAAACATAAATTTTATCTTGTGTACAATGTGGCCATCCTGAACATCGAAATTGCCGTTTTACGTGAAGGTCTGAGATCAACAATCAGATTAAAAGCTCTCGTATCAAAACGAGAATCAAGTGATTGAATTCACCTCAATTAAGTTAAAAGTTCTTGCTGAGATCGTACACCAGGGTTGACCGAAGACAATCAATATTCTTAATGCAAATTGCTGTAAAACGATGAATATTTTGTTATCGTTACAGGTGCTAAGAAATGGCAGTGTGGATTTTGTGGAATTCTCGTGTCGTCCAAGTTTTATCTCAGCAGCCACATAAATGCTGTGCACACGAGAACCCGCATCTATCCATGCGAAATCTGCGGAAGGCTGTTTTATTCCCACGGTGCACAACGTATCCATAAGCTGAGGTACCACTGGGTGGATAAGCGCCACAAATGCCCCCAGTGCAACCAGATGTTCGTGCTTCCTGTCGAGCTGCGCCAACACATACAAAGAAAGCACAAACATACTCTGATGTGAAGATGATCTGGTAGGATCTTTAAAATTAGTTTTGTATATTGGGCTTGCTTCCATGTTAGTCTAGTTTACTATCTGTGTTATTATACATCGATATATTTATTGTTAAAAATATTTATTGATGAGTATCGAATGTTGTTTTGAATCACATGTACTTCTGATTTTGATGACGATTTCATGTTTGGAAGGGAACGCACAAAGTCATTATTTATTTACGCATTTTATACTTAAAGGGAATTACAATCGGAAATGCTATAAATGACACAAATATTTCCAGAATTATTCACTTCTGTGCTTAATTTGTCACTTTTTTATATGTTAAACTGGACAATTGTGTGCCATCATAAAAACTTTAATAACTTGCGCGTAACATGAATTGACTAAAATCACCTAAAATTCTTCCATTTTACAGACGATTATACATGATTTAAATGAACGTTGTGTTTGCTATGTATGGATTTGCCTGATTTGCATGGACGTTAGCAATTTCTCTATTTACAAAACACAGCCAGAAAAGATATGTCGACTTGTAGCCTGTTCGTCAGAAAGGCAATTACAGGTCCCTTCTTTCCTTTAAGCTGAGACTATGAATCAGCCTTTTGGTGGCTCGTTTAGAGTCAATGGTTGGTTTCCCAATATTTTGGGAAAGTTATGGGGAACTATGAATGCAGTTTCCTGTTCTGTGAATTTACATAGAATAATGGTGATGACCAGAGGTGGTGGATACACCTTAACCCTTCTGGCATTGATCAAACGTGTTTCTACTTTTTGCGCTCAGAGGTAGTGGGGGCAAAAAAAAACTTAAGTTTCCAGCTGCTCTCATGCCCTACCCTTGTGTCCTGGGTGGTGGAAAACCTTAACTGCAATTGAACTTGTTTGAACTTTTTGCTGTCAGAGGTGGTTGGGGGTGAAAAAGCCCATTGAGTAAGAAAACAGGATACGAGGGTACACATAGCAACGGTAAAATGGTGCAGGGGCACAAGGGCGTGTGGGCGCAAGGGCAAACTGATACAAGGGCGAAACTACAGAAGCATGAAAGAGCTCAAGAGCCAAAGTGTGCAAGGGTGAAAGGACGTAAGAGTGCCAGGGCAAAAGGGCCCAACGAGCCAGCTGATGAAACTTTCACTACCTAATATTTTTATTATTTCCGCAAATATTCCGACATACAATGTCAATGGGAAATTAATTTACAGAATTGTCGTTTGGTTTGCAAACAGACGTTCAGCACGACGAAGTTGTACTCGTTACCATCGCATTATATATATTTATTATTTATTTATTTTCCTAAATATTGGCTTTTGAGTGAGTATAAGATATCATCATGCTATGTGTGGATAGGGATTATTCGTGCAAAATGTTCCAATACTTTATGAAGTACTTTAGTCATATATTTAAAGATTTATTGTGTGCTAGTAGAATCGGAGCTGTACGTATTTGCTAGGAATGATGTACAAACTTTACAATGCCCATAATTTTGTGACTGCTGTATCAATTAATACAGTTGGTATTTACAACACCTGTTGCATCCAAATACAAACTGCTTCACTTATAATTCTAGATTGCAAAGGTATCACAAAGCCATGTAAACATGTGTTGATAGAATAAATTCTGGGCTGAAAGGATAAATTAATGCCACAGCTACATAGGCTATTATATGCTGTCTAAAGCTACGTAGATTCTTTCACCAAAGCAATAGTTTCGTAATTTGCTGTAAATTTGTACACTAATGTACCAAGTTCCATATCAGGATCTGCCATACAATAAAAGTCGAAAGATTCTCTGCAATAAGTAACGTTAACAATTTAACAAAGGTGATCGAAATATGAAGAAGAAAAAAATTGAATTGTATAAATCTGCGATTAAATTTTAGTGAAAACACTTGTACATAGCACAAATATTGAAGCCGATTACTGATTGTATGTTAAACGGTGTATCGTATGGTGATTATTGCCTGTGTCATTTATACCAATAACATTCAATGTTCAGCTTTTTAGAGCTGTTATTTGTTCAACCAAATTTGTCACAATTTTCTACTGCCAGTGTATTTTGTTATTTTTAATATTTTAGATAAAGCCATAAGAATGGAATTGTTATAAATAATATATTATATAGTTTACAAGCTCGTTGAGTGTATATGATGGTGTGTACCCGCTTAAAATAATGATAACTGCCCTTTGGTCTCGTTTTTATTTTTAATTGCCTTATTATTCTAGTCAGTAGGCCTGTGATATTACCCAGTAAAATATATACATGTATACCTAGTAATAGTTTCCTACAGAAATATATATTGTATTGATCTGACAATCTGTTATTAACTTTTATTCTGCTATATTAACATATAGTTACATTGTTGTATTGAATAAAGAGTAGTCTACATTCGCTGATATTGAAGAGTGTTGTTATCTTGTTTGACAAAGTGTAACCGAGATAGGAAGCAATTATTATGCAAGGTACCTCTTTCAACTGAGTGAAAAATAAAATGTGATAATAAACGATAGCGAAACACAGAAAAATCTATTGAAATTGTTTACAGATTCAATGGAGCCCCTTGCCAAACCTCTCCTTGCAATGTAAAGCTGTTTTTTTTTCAAGATTTAAATCGATATTCTTTGCCTGCTTTCATCAACCAATCATGTATTGATTTTTGCAGCATGATCTCGTTAAGTGGTTTTAGCCCAGCATCATGGTTCACATAGCGCATAATTTTTAAAGTGTTCAAAGGGGGTGTTTTAATACGTCGGGAAGGGTGTGTGCTTTTGTATCAAATAAAGAATTTGAAGTCGGGTGATGTTTGTTTAAACAACATACATAAGTTGGTGTTAACTTACGTGCCCGTGTAGTTTCTTCGCAAAATTTAGAATTTTTTTTGGGGAGGGGGGAGGGTTTATTTTCGTTTTTAGTTTTCAGCTAAAATGTCGCACGCATGTTTATCGATACCAGCAGTACAAGAATTACCTGCTACACTACAACCTGTATCGAATGTCAATGCTTGTAATTGGTAAATAATTGCATGATGGTTGATTCAACTAAATGTATTGATTGTCACGGACGGCAAACTTGTCGTCTTCAAAATTGACAATAATATAACTTTGATGACAGTTGTTGGCAAATTTGACCATACTGGTTTACCTCTATCATATTTAAGAAACAATTTGCTTTCTTTGCCCAAAAAATAAATATATTGTTCTCGTAGAACTCTTCTCAATAATGGAATAGTTTAAATTATATATTGACAATCTAACTTGAGAATAACGTAAGGTGTCCAGGTATCCCTAGAAATAACGTTTAGATGTAATGTCCCCTTGTTTCTAACCAGCATCTCATTCACACACCTGCGAATTGGGTCACATGACTGGCTTGTAATCATCGATCTGCATGGAAAACACGGTATGGGAAAACGTATGAATCAACGACGTGGACATTTTCCGCATGTCATACGTTAATGCAATATGCAGCTTGTGTTATTTAATGTGCGCATACAGTAAGATAAAAGATATAGCAAGTAATATGTGGAATTCGTATCACTTAACAGAATGTAAAGAAAAGCTGTACGAAAATTTTTGTCACGCCCATTCATTAGGCAGCTTGCAGGACACTGTAACCCGAACAAGGATTAACTGTTAAGTGGATTATAGAGTGAATATTTAGTGGAAAATGACCACACGGAACGAGTAATTCAGGTGACACGGACATGGACGGATTGGGAAAGGCAGGATCTCTGAGTCCAGGGCGCCCCCCGGTAGGCTCTGCAGGGGATGGACAAGGTGCGTTTGAAAACTTTCTTGCTTCAGCAATCGCTACTATTGTAACTATAATTTTCTCGTGGAGGTTGCTTCTGGAGACGCAAGAAAGCGGTCCGCGCGCAATAGAAGCCGCCGATAGAAAGAGTGACAAGTTTGAACACGGCAAACTTCATGAATATGCTCCAGAAGAGGAAGTTGGTGAAAATGCACAGGTAGATATTGATCAAAGAACTGTTTCCAAGGTGACTTCAAAAAGTGCCACGGCAACGTCGGAAGCGTCTGAGTCAATTGATGCAAAACGTGATGAGAGCATGACTGCGAATGGTAACCAAACAATTAGGGCTTCGAAATGTGTAAATACAATGCAGAGGGACAGTCACGCTGGATCTGTTATGTTTGGGAAGCTAGCTGGCAGTGGTAACACGTGTGTGACCAAACCGGATCAATATCCACCTGCGTCAGGTGCTGCAGCAGCAAAGGACAATAATCAAATACTGGATGCTTACAATAACGAAGAAATTAATCCAGAAGGACTATTGCCGCGTCCCAGCTGGGCCTTGGAAAGTCAACCAACTGTGACGTCCACTGCGAGCATAGAACTCGTGACAGGTGTGCCGCCTTCAGATTCATCAGGTGAAGAAGACACGGAGACTGAAGGAGATGTAAGCAGTGATAGCACGTTGGAATATAACGACGAGTGTGATGATGCTGATCAAAGTGATTCAGACACATCTCTGTCAAATAGTTATTCAGGAACTGACACGCGAGAGTTCTATTTAGTTGGTGATCCACTGGGTGATGATGATTCCGAAAGTGAGTACTGCGTTGTGTTCAACAGTATGCTTGAAGCTATCACAGAAGAAGATACTGATGACATGTCCGAAATAGAAAGAGACGCGAATGAAAACAGCAAACGAAACAAACTCTCCATAGAAACAGACGAAGTTGATTCATTTGTTATTCCCTCAACAGGTGAAAATAAAAAGCAAGATGACAATGAATCAGACTCGGCAATTAATAATGATAAGTTGTCAGATGCTGAATTAACATCAGATACAAACAGTATAGATGTTAGTATTGACACAGATGCTGTTTCATCCACACCGACTGCATATGGACCAATTATAAATACACAAAGACCCTTAGTCATTGGGCCTTACCGAGATATAGGCTCAAAGTTTTCGCAGGAACAAACTTTTAAATATACTGGCATTGAAAATGATGAGTTCAGTAGCCCTGACATGGAAACTGGAATTGAAAAGAGCTCAACAAATACTGCGCTTCCTCCAAAACTTCCAGAAGGTAGCTACCTTGAGAGAGCAAGAGCTATAATATGGGGGTTACCAGGGACCACTGACATTCCGTCACACAGCCAAGTTGACCAGAACGTTCTCAAAGACAACTTGAACATTACTGCCACTAAACGGAAGTCTCCTGACGCAATAATCGAAAGAAATGTTCCGCTTTCGAACGAGTTACAAATGGAGCAAATCCCTTTTCAATCAACTGCTGACAAAAGGATCGAAGACGATAAATGTGACTTGGACCGCAGCCAAAGCGGTGAAGGAAGCGATAGAGGTGAGCGAAAGGATTTCAATATTAGCGTGTTTGATGATCCGATTTCGACACAAGCGTTACAAACAGGACAAGATGACAGGTCAAGCACTAATGCAGATAGTGACTTGGACTCTCTCACCGAATGTTTTGATCAATTCAAAAAAGTAGCACTCAATCATCTAGAGCATACTACAACCAGTCAACTAGGTGACAACGCAAAACAGTCAAATGAAAATGGAAAAGACAAAAGTGATCAGAATAAAGGTGGATCTAAGATTTTTTGGTTGGAAGGCGAAGGTGTAGATGAGAAAGAAAAGGATAGTGAAAATTCACGAAAATGTTTATCAAAAACCGATTTCGACAACCACAAATTACTAGATGACAGTTCACAACCTGCTAAGGTTGTTTACGACGAATCAACTGATAATCTTTGCCGATCAGATAAAAGTTCCGCAAAGTTTGACGATGCGCCACTTTCGGCCGTTGGTCGTGATGAAACACCAGCGCAGAGCTTTACGTTTGTCAGAACAATGAACATTGAACGCAATTACGTGCTGAGAAACACAAGCAGGGACAAAAACATAAACGTAAACAGCGATCGATTTAACGACGACAAATCGTTGGACGAGGAAAATGTTCACGATCGTACAGACAATATACCAGGTACGCCACCATATGTTTCAAATACTATTGGAGGATTATCTTCTTTTGATAATAGAAATAACACAGGCAGTTCGTCTGTTTGGAATGACATACCTGACGTTGGTAATCACACTCAACGTGGCATTACTACTAAAAGTGAGCAAAATTATTTTATGGACCAGGAAATTCACGAACAACCAAGAGGTGGACCAATTGCAGAAACAACAGTAGGCAAATTTAACGTTAGACCCCATCCTCACTACAAAGAACTTGAACTGAACAGTCACTTTATTCCGCAGCACGAAACAAGATCTTATGATCGAGATCAAGTGAAAACATCAGACACAATGTACAACAAAGGATCTAAAGAAGTAATTTATGAAAGAACTAAAGATATAAACAGTGGTTTAATAAGCTTAAATAGCTCTGATCAGCCTCGTCAATACGACCAAAGAGGTCAAATGCAATTGAATAATACGTCGCGGAAAAACACAACTACTTCTCCCGACGACAGAAGTCCAGAAAGATTTGATCCCAAATATTTTCAAGCTATGCAGCCTTATGGTCATGGCGGTCAAATCGCTGGTGCTGACCCCAATCAAAGGCAATTGACGAACCGCAGTTTATATAATGTTGATGAGTTAGCTGATAGAGAAACATTTGACCTTAGTGGAAATATTGTGGCGCATCGAAATATGTACGAAACTCAAGGAACTCCGTGCCGTGTTGTAGCGACTTCCTCGGCGTTGGCACGCAGAGGTGACGTCGCCAGTGAAATAGATCCAGAGCTTCCACCCCCAGGATCTGCTGTCGCTAGCACAGAAGCGACGTCAGACAATCCTTACATCGCCGTAGCCCGAGCAACGGCCAGGGCCGCTACCATTGCCAGTGCAAATGCTGCTGGGGCAGTTGCATCAGGTTCAGGCGAACCTGAATCAAGTGGTGACATATCTGTTGTCGTATCAACTTCATGTACCATCAAAGACGGTTCCAAAGAGTCCACAAACTCTGTACCCAAGATAGCATACCCAGAGCCTGAGCACAGCTTGCACAATAGACAACTGGAATCAAATCCCTTACAGCAGAAAAAGATGATGATAACTATTGAAGAAAGCCAAGATTCCAACAGACGCGAATATAGAACCCTTGAATGTGAAGTGCCCAAAGATATTGGTGGGGACGTCACAGCAATGATAAGTAAAGCCGTGAAGAGAATTATAGCATCGCAGAGTTCTTTGACGCATCACAAAGGAAATCAGATGAACACAGCCATTGATCAAATAACAAGGCAAGTAGTATCTGCTTACAGGGAACCCGACCAACAAGGAGAAGTTCCAAGGTATTCAGTGCCACCACAGAAGCTACCCTTGTATGATACTCCAACAGTCAAAGCGCAAACCATCCCCGAGTTTAGGGCTCAAAATACACCACAATTGTATCATGAACAAACTCCTGCTAGACCAGCACCATCCATAATGAAACCATCCAGGGACAGTAATGCTCGTCCCGGCGCTTATCTCAGCAGAGTGATTAATAAACCAGGAGATCCTGATAAATCTACATTCTTTGGTGAGAAAGACGGCAAACCAATATTCTACGTTACTGGAAAGTACCCCACTACTGACTGTGAGACTCGCTCCACGGACGATGTTGTGTTGAAAGTTGTAACTGACAAAAATATGCAGCCATCGGTAGAACATGTCTTGCTATCAGAAAGTGAGAGTGATATGGAAACACCTCTGATGGAAAGAAAGAAGAAAGATAAATTGAAGGACATAAAAGAAGAAGTCAGTGCTGTGGTTGAAGATCCAGAAATCACAAAAAAGAAGAAACCAGCACGGCCCAAGTTACAGCAGCCAGTAAAACCGAATAGTGGGGAGTTAGTGTATGTACCTCCAGAATCATGGTCAGTGTGTACTGGATGTCCAACGGACAACAAAGATAAAGGTAAACCAGATAATGTGACGTCTGCAGAGTCGTCAGACAAGGTAGTGAAAGGGATACTTAAAACAAGACCCTCTTCGACCACTGAAAAGAAAGACGATAAAATTGACCAAGCTGGTAGAATTTCAAAATCGAAAAGTACCGGTGACGTCTTAGGTTCCAACTATGAACCACTTTCGAAGTCTTCTGGATCAGGAACCGAAATTAAAGATTCTCCTAAGAAACCCTATCAATCTGTACTTCTAACACCCATACAGAAAGTAGAAAAGAAAGAGAAACCAAGTGAAGCCATGTCTCCACCACCTATGTCACCGAATGATCAGGTGAGTGACACGAAAAAATTCTTTTTTAAAGATGCAAAACCAGCAAAATTGGACAAAAATGAGATACCAGTCGCAATTCCAAATACTAGACCTACTAGAATTGACATCGAATTCGACAAGCGCACGAAAGAATGGCGAACAAGAACGCCTTCACCAAAGAGTAACGTCGTGATGGTTGACATTGACATTGATGGATCCAGGAAATCAAGATCTCGTAGCGTAGAAGATCTGAAGCAAAAATTAAATAGAACTCAACTTAAAGCTCCATCCAACGATCACATTGAAAAACAATGGGAGGGAGTTTCACATAAATTATCTAGAAGTCAGGAAAGGGTTGGTGGTTACAGGAGTAGAGGGGACTCATTTTCCAGTGATGTATCTCAGTCCTATTCTAGCGGTATGAGACGTTCTACTTCCATGGGCACGCTTCCCGGCCAGTTCTTTTCTGACAAAAGATCATATACGTCTCTTATTGAAACCGATTTAGACACGGGGATATCTACAGAGATACCCCTGATAAAGGAGACCAATGTCGATGAAATACTTACCAAATCAAAGAGCATGACAAATTTAAATACAGCCACGAGTTTCAAAACATTTGATATTTACAACGACGATGTACGGTACAAGAGTTCTGAAATGATCTCCAACAATTCGAGTCATTCGTCCGAAAGAGATGCATTGCATGATGTCCCTGTGGAGAATAAAATGACTGAAAAGTGTAGATCAGTTCATGAGCTGCGAATCTCAAACTCACTCAACAAGTTGTCTTTGCCGCCATGGTTCCGTGCGACAGAAACCCCTGCAGCGAAACCAGTTCAGTTGATCAATACGAAGGTACCTCCTCGAATCCCATTTGAACTGCCTCCATCTAATGAAAAATCAAAACCTCGGCCTAAGTTGGAAATATTGCCATCCAAACCCATAATAATTAACCACAGAGTTTCAAGGTCCGTGTCAAAATCACCTAGTTCAAGCACATGCTCAACTCCAGTAAGTGGGCCTCCAAGCTTCGAGCTGCCAAGTAATAAACTACGTCAAAACAGAGAAACAAACTTGTCACCCATTCCCATCAAAAGTCCCGATGAGGTACCACCATTACCGCCTCGAGATTACAAGAAAGAAACAGCTCGCGATTCCTATTTGAAATTAAAAGCAAAGGCTAATCCAGAATCTTGGGAACCATTGTCAGTCTTGCGGTCTCCAACAAAGTCGTCTGTTTCAGATGTGTCATACAAGCCCCATGATCCCACGCATGCATCTCACCATTATCAATCCAGACCTTCTCAGGTCTCGGGTGAAGACGAAGTAAATACCTATAGACCCCAGAGGCAGGACGAGATCTACGTTTCTCAGAAGTACATAAGCATAAGTAATAGCGAAAACTCGTCAATTATGTCGGAACCTCACGTACCAAAGCTGCCACCTCGAAACTACTTAGGAGAAAGTAGTGACAGTGGTGTTGCCTCATTGGAGTACACTCAAAGATACGACAGTCCGGTTAAAACTCAAGAGAACGCGGTCTTTACTCCGGGTAGAACTGTCACCAGCTTGGTGCGAAACTTAAAAATAGACACGAGTCAAGTAAGTCCTTTACACGACAGTGGTCTAGACTCTGAGTCTCCCGATGCTGCCTACAAAAAGATGATGACAACACTTGAAAGTGAAAGACGGGACATTGAAAACAAAGCTACTGAAATTTCTTCCCCTTACACTGCAAATGCGGTAACGGTAAGATCTTCAAATGAAGAAGAGGAAATCTCTCAAAATAGAAGCAGCTTTCCAATGCTGTCGTTGACTTCTTCCCCAGGAACGAAGAGGCGCAGCTTCAGATCAGTGGATTCCGTTAGATCTGTCAAAGAGCCTGAACCAACAAATGTGACAATGACTCTTACTCAACAGTCTTTTAAAACAGAAAGTAGAAATGAAGCGACGATATTGGACATGAATAGAAAAGAATCTCATTCATTGGATGAAGTATTAGGTGGATTGCTGGCAATTCCACCTCCACCCGGTCACCCTGATGACGACGACGACGATGATGATTTCCGTGACGGTTCTGACGCAGAAGAAACTCCCAAAGAAAGAAACTTTAAGATTCTGAAGCAGGCTAGTACTCCTAAAAGTAGCCAGGTATCGTTAAAGCAGGATAGCAAGAATGATCAGCCCGAGACTGAAATTGACGAAGAGGCAGTGATAATACATTGCAGAAACACAAAGTGCGGCAAGAGCACGAAGTTAAGTGAAGCTCGCCAGTCGTTTAAGACGTGCCACAACTGCTTTACTTACTACTGCTCAAGAGACTGCAGAAAAGAACACTGGGAGAGACACAAGAGAAAGTGCCTGTTCAGCCGAATCAACAGTGGTTGTAAGCATATCATGAAGAAAGTCCAGAACAGCGACACCATAGCAGAAGAGTTATCTAAAATTGCAAGAACTGGCTATCTTACAAAAGGAAGAGGGTGTGTAATGCTTGTTTTCCCTTCCCCACTGGAAGCTGATAAATTTTTAATGAAAGGTTTTGCAGCATCAAAGAAGGATTCTGCAAATTATGCAAACATAAAGGATATTCAAGATGCGAGAGATATATTTGCTGAGCACGAACACGAACTGGTCCAGATGTGCAAGTCGTATAATCCAGAACTAAAATATGTACTGGAAGTAGCCATTGTAAGTGATCAAGAGACACCAACATGGCCCATACCTCGAAGAGAAGGGCCAATTATCAAAAAATGCGCTAAGGTAAGATTGCACTCCAGTGCTGCCTCCAGGCAAGCAAAGAAAGATGAACCAGATACTCTGGTGCTCACAGCTGTACCTGGCGCAGAGTTTACTGAGAACATGGCGGAAAAGAAAGCTCGAGAAATATGCTTTGTCAACAATCAAAGGCAACTCCGGCAGAAAGGGGTGAGTCTTCGGCACCAGTACCCAGAAATATACAAGAAGTTATGTGCCTATGTGGCAGACAATGAACATTTTACCCCAATATCTTTGTATCCGCTTGACAGTAACACTGGCAAGAGATTCATGTGCCTTATTATGCCAAATTCGGAGCCTGAGGTTAACTGGATGTATAGTCCTGGTTTACTCGATGATCTGGATCTGCACACCCAAGTTTAATGAAAACAATATGAAATAGTAAGACTAATTTTAAATTTTGAATCGATTTGGAATTGTCCGCTTGTAACTTATTTTATAGCTAATTAAGGAAAAACTTTTATTCTTTCATTAACGGTGATAGTTTTAAATGGTCAGTGTTTGTTAACTATGGTATTCAGTTTGAAATTACTGCATTGAATTTAATCTATTGTGATAGACTTTTTCACAGACATTTCTATTTTACTTCCACGTGCGCACTTGTTTTTACAAGCAGTATTATCACATTGTTGTAGTCTATTTGATCCAAACATTTATTCAACTCAAGAAAAATTGTTTAAAATCTCATGACTTCATATTGGAAGAATTTTTCATGATGTCCCACAGAAATCATCGTTGCTTTGATTCAGTCAATTCAGTTGTACATTTGATCAATTGTGGGACATTTTGACTCCACAAAACTCCATGTCGACGCTTTTAAGGCCCGTTCACACCGAGCGAAAGCGAAAGATTTTTTTGATGTTTGTCGCTTGGTTCTTTGATTATTTTTTATTGTTCTTTGATCGCTTTCGCTTGGTGTGAATAAACCCTTAAAATACCCTGTAAATCTTGCTCAGAAATCTTAAGAAAATCATTTGGATTGCATTTACCTTGGGTTTGACAGAAGAAATTTGTTTACAAAGTTCCCTTTACAGAATAATTTTACTTTATCAAATAAATTTATGGATGTGTGTGATGGAGATGGTATAATTGAAGAAGAAACATTATTTGTGGTCTGATTTGAAAGGCCAATCACGGTATCACGAAGCTTGTCCTTATCAATTGTGGCCTTTGAAATGAGGAACAAATTCATTAAGTCCTTGAAAAAGTTCCTCCAGTCACACAGGAAAAATGAATCATAAATGTGACACTTGAGTATTTTGCAAAGAGAAATAGACTAATTACAATACACAATTGCCTTAATTCTAACTTTCGCGACCTCTTGATGAGCGTGTTTTTTCCTCAGCTATTAAATATTGTTTGCTGCTTTTGTTGTTTTATTTGCAGAGAACACATATGACTGTGTATAAAAATGATATATAATCTGTTCATTGAATTCTTTCAATCAATTATTTATCTGAGAGGAAATTATCTGTACAAAATGATAAGATCTTTGTAAAGTTTACCATTTAATTAATTTTAATCTGTTGCAGAACGCGGAATATGTTCATATCATAAGCCTACTAAAGTACACAAACTGGTAAAAGGGAAAATAAACTCTAAAGTCTTACATTAGTTGAACGTTTCCTTCATCAAAAATTACAATTTTTAAAATAGACACACCGTATTTAGAGCCGAGGTGTTAGTTTTTCGTAACTTGAGCTTTCCCTATTTTGAATTAGAAAATTCATCTGATTAAACTAATTAGATGCAAAAACAAGAAAGCCTTCCAGTAGGAGGCATACCAACACTGCCCTCAGTCCTTGTTCCTCCTAAAGTCGGGGGGGGGGGAGCTCTGGGCCAATGCAAAAGGGATGGGTCACCTACCTGTCTGGCAGTGGCGGAGCGGGAGGGTGGGTTACTCGGGCGGGGGTTGGGGGAGAGGCGCAGACCACCTGAATACCTGGCTCGGGGGCGGGGGGGGGGGTGTAATTGACCCCATATCTGCCCTGAACAGAATGACAGACACCAGTGAAAACATTTGAGTTTTCTCTAAATTATACAAATTTGGCAACATTACTAACAAAGGCTTACACGGGGAAGAGCAAAATAAATTCAGTCAAAAAAATTGCCCCCACTCGGGATTGAACCTAGGGACTCTTGATCATCATGCCAATGCTCTACTGACTAAACTAAGTCAACATTTGGTTGTCACTCTGAAACTGTAAGACCTTTATAGTGTCATGCTCTATTGATTCTAGAAATGACCAGTCCAAAATGTGAAGTGATACATATATAAAGCAAAGTTCACTTCAGAAATCCCCTGCTCAACAGATACCTTGCTAGCACAGACAGTAGAGCATTGGAGTGATGATCAAAAGGTCATTGATTCAATCGCAACTGGGGGCAATTTTTTGACTCAATATATTTTGCCCTTCCCCATAAAAGCCTTTGCTGTCAACAATTGCCAACTTTGTATAATTTAAGGAAAACTCAATTATCTCCCCTCATGCTTATAAAATTGTGAGTCTGTCCTGAAGCCAAATCTGAGGAACACAGAAAAGCTTTCAATAGCCTATAACAGATTACACCCAAGCAATAAAGCTTTGGAAGGCCATATTCAAGCTTTTCTATCATGTTTTTGTATAATTCATTACTTTCGGGCAAATTCTGGCAGAATTCTGCCAGTATTGACATTTGATGGGTTGCAACTAAAAACAGAAAACAACAGAAAAACTCATGTTATTTGTCTATTTCTGCCAAATTCTGGCACAATTCTGCTAGCATTGATGGAAAAGAGCAAAATGAGCTTTGTTTCATGCACCACTTAACATCTTTATCTTTGATCATTTCTAGAATCAATAGAGTATGACTTTATTAAGGTCATGGTGATTCACAATACAGGTTTTTAGGTGGTTTAAGTTTACACTTAAACCACCTTATAGCATAGCGCATGGCAACTTCTTTTCAGCAATTTGGGACACTTCCCATTGGAATTTTTTTGTCAAATTTGGACTCAAGACAGCTTATGACATCTCCTAGGACCC
>JBCAUG010085877.1:0-22310 GCA_038406175.1 Haplosyllis leylae | reverse complement strand
TTTATAGATACATCACTATAAATCCTTTCCAATGAATTCATTGAATTCGATGAACAAATTATGGAAAAACTCGATTGCATCGTTGAACATTTGCAATGCCAGCTGTAAAAAATGATGTCATGACAGCATTCTATATAAACAAATTCCCACCAACGACTGCAGGTTAAAGTACTTATCACACAAAAGTGCCAAGGTATATTCCCTAACACCGTGGACCCCGACGCAATCACTAAACTGATTTTAAATTTAAATTAATTTTGACTCCTGTGTAACTTTACAACTCCCCACAATCGTCCGAGAAAGTTACGATTGTGTGACTTTCATTTGTATCTCGGAGACCGGTTTTGGGCTGAGTCTATTTAATTCGAAAGATTTCTTACAACTGAAATTGGGTTCCCAACTTCACACGCATCAACCAAGTTTCATTCTGTTTGATTCTACTTTTCATGGTCTTTCTAATCTACTCGCAGTCAGGTAATACAGTAAGATAGTTGACACTTGACCTTATCATATCAAAATCCTTCTAAATACCGTTGATGGTGATTAGCACTGCAAAAGAGCTAGACTTTATGCCTGAACAGATAATAAAGACAATTTTTCCACGAATAATCTAACAAGAGCGTTTAATCCGCTAACCCTGTGCAAGAATTTTATTTTTATTTTTTTATGATTTATGTTTTAGAATTTTGTGTCTGTGTGTGTGTGTGTGTTGATTGATGACTTCAACTAGATCTAGAAGACTAAACAAAAGAAGCACAGAAATCAAAGCTAGACCGATTATAAAGTACTTAGATCAGATCCACCAAAGTAACCTGATGAAAGCTGATATGGTCTTACCTATTTAACCGCCGTCAGATAATGTTTGAAAATTCTGCTATATATCAAAATAGGGCTGGTTTCAATGTTTTTGTTATGAAAGGACACACCTTACATGTAACGATATTGCTGCTGATACAAAGCTTTGCTTCTTTTTAGTACACGATGAGTACGTCGAGTAGAATTTAAAAATACATCGAAATGTGAAAAGAGAATATATTAGGTTTTTATCGACAGGTCCACTTACCAATCAAATCCGGACCAGAAATGAATCGGGGAAATGAATCTAAAGCCATTATGTGCACGGTCAAATGAAAAAAAAGTGGTAATGACTTCATCTTCGGTACATTTCATGTACGGAAGTGCAATTAATGAGATCCGGCACTTATTGGACTTCATTTCCCAAATGCATTCAAAATGAATATTTCTGGAAAAATAATGGAGAAAATTCTATTGTTATCGAAGATTAGAGGAAATTGTGTCAGTTCATGCACTTCCAGCCATTCAGTATTTTAAAATACCCTGTAATAGGCTTTATTATATGTCTGGCGCTTTTCAGAGTATTTGATTGGTCTAATAAATGAAAGTAAAAACTCGTATCCCTAATTTAGTGAATCCTCGAGGGGGATATGAGTTGTATCCCCCTCCAGAGAGTTACATAGAGGGGATATGACCCATGTGACTAATTTTAGCCAATTGCAACTTGCAATGCAATCACTGTGAAGGACGCAATTCAGTAGCAGACGAAAATCTCAAAAGTGTGAACAATTTGATTTCACTATGTCTCTTAGTAAAATTGCACCAAAAGTTGATTCTGCAAATAAATATGAACTTACTGTGGCTAAGTCAAAGAAAAAGAAGGGTGAAGAGGATTGATTTAGGCAGGTGACAGCAGAAACAATTGCTTCGATAGTGAATGACAATGTGAATCCGAATACTGTAAAAAGTGACAAGAAAGTTAATAAAATCTTAACTAACTATTTGAAGCAAATAAATAGACCTGAGAATTTTTAGGAGTACAATGTAGAAGACCTAGATGAAGTCCTAGGAAGATTTTGGTTTGCAGTTTCACCTCAGAAAGAAGGTGCTGAACATTACACAGTGTCGAATTTGCACCACATCACATATGCAATTAAAAGGATTTTGCAGAATAAGGGAAGACACTTTGATATCACTATTGACCCTAAATTCACTCACAGTCAACAACTCTTCAAGGAGGCATGCAAAGAGTTGAAGAGAAAGGGATTTGGTCATGTAAAAAGAACAGAAGACATCACTCCGACAGGTATTTTGCACAAAGATCTAGATCCCCGACCTTCACTAAGCATGAATCAAAACAAGCAGCTTTAACCTCATTTTACTCAGAGGTTTCAAGACATCAGCTTCTAATTTTTTCCATAATCTCTTTAATTACGCTATTGATTGCTACCAAAAGATAATGGTTATAAACTCTTAATTTGCCAAACCAGACGCAATTAACAATTAGTGAAAAGTGAAAAATCACCGTCTTTTTAGCCATCACCTGAACAACAATAAAGACACTGCTCTCTCATTGGTTGAAAAGCACATGCTAAATGTAAACAAAGAAGCTCATTGGCTATTACCTTTGATTGACTGTCAGGCCGCGATGGAACTTTTCACTGAAATGCAACAAAATTAACAAGTTTCTCTATTTTTTTCATAGACTTACGCAAACTCTACCAGTCTGAATACATGGATCCAGACTTAAGTCCATCTCATCTTCAAAGGAAAGTCATGTTTGACATCTGTTACTACATGTGTCAAAGAGGAGGAGAAAATATAAAAGATATGACTAAAGAAACTTTCCAACTCGAGTACGACATCGAAACAAAAATGTCTTATGTTAGGAAAGTTGTTGATGAAGTACAGAAAAATCATCAAGAGTGTGACAATGAGATCATCACTGGTTTCATGCCTCAAATGGTCAACCCCGATGGTACACCTCACAAGCTTTGCCCAGTAAGATCATTTGAAATGTACGTCAATAACTTGCACCCAAAGAATAAATTTTTGTGGCAAAAAGCGGGACTCAAATTTCACCAAAATGGGAAACCCTGGTATGGAAATATGAAGGTTGGTCATAACACCCATGAGCAGTTCATGAGCAATGTCGCTGATAAATGTAAACTCTCAAAAAGATACACAAATCACTGCATTCGTGTCACAGGGATTACAAGTCTGACAAGAGGAAACTTTACAGCAAAACAAATGATGTCAATCACAGGCCATAAAAGTATTGAATCCTTGGCTGTCTATCAACATGTCAAAAGTGATGAGAAAATGATGAAGGGTATGTGTCTCACATTCAGTCTCATGAATCCTGAAGATGCACTTTTAATGCAAAATGCCATGGATGTACAGAACATAAAACCATTACCACTGCCGACCGCTGAAAATGTCACACCAAACCCTCAACAAGTGAATACCACGTCAGCTCTTGTACCAGCCCCAAACCAACCAAAAATGCTATTGCCACTTGAGAATGCTATTACACCTTACAATCCTCCTAAATCCAATGACACGGGAGATTTTGATTTAATGTCACTGCTGGCTGATGTTGAAAATGAGGTAACAGATGAAGATCTAGTTATGGCCACAAGTCAATGAGAGCAACAAGCACAGAATGCAGTCATGCCATCGACTACAACTACGACAACTTTGATGAAGAGAATTCAAAACCCAAGTTCAACATTCACCAACTGTACCTTTGGATCAATTGGCACATTAAACATTCATATCCATAAGCATTAAAGTAAAAAAAATCTAATTTTGTTAACCACAAAGAAAGAAAGTCGTCAGTACTGTAAAGACACACCGTACAAAGAAATAGAGCCATGATTATTCCAAAAGTTCATGTTTCATAAAATTGTTACTTAAAATATTTTTAATTCCTATTTCTTCACTCTTGTTTCTTGTAATTAATTTATTTACTAATAAAATTATTGTTCTCAATGTGCTGATTCATTTGATATGTCACAAGTATAGGTAAAACCTGAAAAGTTCACCAACACCAAAAAATGTAAAAATTCACCAAAAATTTTCACTGAATTTTAGCCATATAATAAAATGATCATCATGAGTTCTGGAGGGGGATACAAGTTTTCACACCCCCTCTCTGCTAGTATTCACCTTGGGCTACGCCCTTGGTGAATACAAAACAAATCGGGGGTGTAAAAACTTGTATCCCCCTCCAGAACTCATGATAACGTTGTAGTATTATCTTGACTTCACTGCAGCTGAACTCGTCAGGGACGGAAGGCAGATTCTTGGGATCATGCGGCATTTATTGCCAGAGTATAATATTGGACCATGGAGGCAAATAGGCCTGGGTATTGTTGTGATGTTGTAAGAACAGTTACTAGTTTCATTTGTGTAAAAGCTTCTGAATTATCAATGCTACAAAGAAGATTGGAACGTGTCCTTGTGGCACCACAGTCACCCACCTGCTGGTAAGAAATTCGACGACTTCACACAGCAGCAAATCCATATTACTGAGGTTGTTCTGAAAGTTAAAGAAATATTACCAGCCAGGGAAAAACCTTGCTCATGGAACTGACCCATTATTTGTGAATTGAAATTTGAATCTGATGATGGCAAAGATCCACCATATTCCCCAATATTATCCCATTGTGTTTTTCAGTCCATATGCGAACAAATGAACAAAGACTTTGGTTGCATCATTTTTTTGATCAATCACAATGTCATTTCAATTCGAAAA
This sequence comes from Haplosyllis leylae, assembly GCA_038406175.1. Lineage (NCBI taxonomy): Eukaryota > Metazoa > Annelida > Polychaeta > Phyllodocida > Syllidae > Haplosyllis > Haplosyllis leylae. The sequence goes on along the minus strand of JBCAUG010085877.1, from coordinate 17,755 downwards.
TCATGTCACTGGTGACCATGGTTAAAATCGATGATTTGGACTTATTGAAAAACTGACATTAATTTCACGATTATTAATAAATAGATTATTTTGAGTTATATTAATAGTCTTAGCCATCAGTATGAAATTGATCTAATTTGGGACTATGGTGCGCTAATGGAGAGGAAGCTTAGTTTATTTTTTGTTTACTGAATACAATCATTGAATAATGTACGTGGACCAGGGACCAGAGTTGTTAAAAATTGATGATTATCGTTAGAATTTGTCACGGCTTGGCACATTCCTCACAGATAATCGTGAATTTATAGTCCCGGCCTGTCACTGTAGTGTGCAGAATTGCCAAATAATGTAAATCAAATTAATTATTTAAATTAATCGGAATGATTTTTGGTTGACCACCCAAACGTATTATGCTTGATTACGTTAATCATGTTTTAAAATGAGAGACAATTTCACGTAGTTTGGAGTAATTAAGGTAAAATGAGACCTATCCACATTTACTGTAGTTTTAAATGCTTTTAGAAAAGAATTGTGCTTCACGGAAAGTTAATTCATATAATTGCTTTGTTCGAAGATACACAGGTAATTACGAAAATAAGGCGAACAAGTAACCAGTACCTGAATTCTAAATCTAATTTGCGTTGTAAATGGTTTGTCTGTGGTTTCACAAGTAACATTACCTAATCAAACATTTTAATTTAACATCCACGGTTGTAATTCTGGCCAAGTGACATTCATCTCTGTTACAATTACACATTGTATGTAAATAGGCAGATTTGTTTCATTTCGAATGGTTGTCGATCACTATTATAATGGTGGGCATTTGTTCGAAAAAGACTGGGCATTTGTTCAAAAAAGACTGAGCCCAATTTTGAAAACGTTCAAGTTATTTGCTGGCCTGTTCCCATGTCGAGCTTTTCATATTTCGTCAGCGATTGGATTATTCAGCATATTTTAGGTCATCAACATTTTCAAGGGAAACAGCTTTGTTCAATTTGTTATTAAAACTTGAATGTAAATTAAAGTACGCAATTAAATTAGCGTACTGTATTACTGTCCCACTGATGAACTTTCCAGAATTAGAATTGAATCAAGAAACTTCAAATATTTTGTAAATTACAGTTTCTGCATTTGTATTACACATCCTGTGTACCGGGATGTTAAAAACAAATTAGATTATATTTCCATGCCAAGCAAATGTGTGTGTGGTACATTTTCATGTATAAATGAGGAATATTGATGGTGATGATACAATGTACAAAGCAGCTGTGCCACAATAGAGCATGCAGGCGCATGTATGTATACGACATGGTATTTTATTGAACTCTTTAATATCGACAGCAGATCAATACGAAATGATTACAAATAAGCAAAGAGCATTAACGTGCAGCTTGAGATATGTGATGTGTTCACTGACAGGTTGTTCAAAAGACTATTTTGATGGATACATTGACAACTTTGAGAGAAATAAAATTAGAAAGATTATGGTAGGAGTTTTCCATTTATCTCATGCAATGCTTTATTGTTGACCAAATTCCCGCAACAGTGATATGAGGAGTGTAGATGTTCTTGACTGGCATCAAGAATCAAATTCGGCATGGGACTTCCACAAAAGATAGAATTCATAAAAGTTTCTAAATATAAATATTTTCTCCTCTTTCAATCAGATAGAAAGCACTTTTGTTGTCTTTTTAAGAAATGGTAGAACCTCCGGAGTCGTGTGATTTCGAATTCGAATGTGGAAACGAATACTCTTGTTTGATTTTTAAAAGTGTTAAATGTGGCTGGGGAATTGATGTTGGAAAGTTGATTTAACTCCTTTCTTTAATTATCACGAAAAACAAACAATTTACTGCGGAAATTTTCCGTGAGCGTTTTATGCAGTTTTCTTGTTCTTAGAAGCCAGTACTTCAGATACGTGATCATTCTTCCAATTTTTAAAATTTCCGTTTCAGAAATGAGTGAATAGTATGGTCATTTCATTTCATAGTATATTATCTGGTTTCAAATATACACTCAATCACTGATGTTTACTGGCGTATAATTTCTGTTTACAAACAAATGTTGTATATTGCTTGTATCGAAAACCAAAATTAGATCAACTTGTATATTTACAGTAGTAAACACAGAGTAACTGAGTAAACTGTCTTCACAATATTTTAACTTAAGTGCAGTAAATGAAGACGTTGTATTTGGAAACTCACATCTATTTATCCGCGTGCGAAAGATGGACTTCTCAATCATAGATGCATTTCTCCGTTCAAAATTCCTAATGCTTAGGTTCGAAAGACATATCACCCTGCAGGGAAACTGCCGTTGAAAATCATAATATATGGATTACCTTCTTTCTTTCTGAGAAGTTTCTCAAACATTTATCAAGGTACAAATGAGGGTTCACAAAAACTCTGTTTGACTGAATTGGAAAGTAAACCATCATGACGATTAGCTGTGCCAGAAGGTTCGCTTGGAATGTACATTATGGAATATCAAATTAATGTTCTTGTACATCGTCTGTTAAAAACGAATAACTTAAAGGAGAGTTTTGTACGTTCACCACATGTGACATGGATAGCAAGAGTGTTGTACCTTGTATCAGTATGAAATCTTATTTTCTATCGGGTTGGCTGGTAAACGTAATTAACATTCATTTCACAGTCACAGGCCATCTGATTTCCAAAGCACTTAAATTGAATTGCGTGTCACGTACATAATGGTCCGATATATTTTATCTGTTTCAAGCTTCATGTATCAAAACATGGGGAAAGTTACTTTGTTACTTTGATAAATTAGGATCCGATCAATGCCATTCAATACACGTGTGATGGGCTAAACAGAGAGGAAACTATGTAACAAGCGTGTGTACATCACGTATTGTTCACAAAAGAATGAAAGTAAATAGTTTCGTTACGTTTGGCGTTTCGCTAGCAACCGGTTTGTAGCCCAACGAATTACACGCATGTTTAGTTCTGTCTGATATATATCAGGTCAAATATCGACGGGATTGATGCATACTGTGTACAATCACATGTAAACAATAAGATCAAAGCCAAAAATAGTGTCGTACATGCAGTAATTCAGGTGGGAATATTCTGAATACAATTTAAAAGGCAAAACGTACTGGGGCTATTCTAATTGCAATTTAAAAGGCAAACCATACAAGAGATATAGATTGATCGGAAATCCGATGTGCAATGTAACTATGTCATGCAAATACTGCAAAATGACATTATGAATATTTCAAGAAATAATATCAAGGAAAAGGAGAAGGATATGGATTTATTCTATTAATAGTGTCTCACCATAAAAAGAAAACGGTATTGATGTGGTAAACTAAACATTCTCCCGTGAGCAAACGATGTGCTGCAGAGACATGATTAATATTCTTCGTTTGATTGACTTGTGAAGTTAATACTTAAGACCAATTTATTGCTATCATCGACAATTTAGGATAATTAATAGGAAAGACCAGAAGATAACGCTTTAAAGTACACAGTTTTTCTTTTTGAACCATCACAATTAGCAGATCTGTTTGTAAGATTATTGGGGCACAATGTTCAATTCGAAAGAATAACAATACCATTGACCCAAACCATTGGCATTGAAAATAACCATCGGTGACCCAGTAGTCGTACAGATTAATCTGTTATTTGTATCAAGTCATAATTCTCGTATTTTAAAAAATAAAAACCACACAATATATATAGAGAAAACAATGTATGTAATCAGTGCCAGATGCCTGGCCCATCCTCTAGTCTGTATGCTGCTGATACGGACACGAATTGTACATTTCTGCAAATCTAATGGATCTATGGGGAACAATGACAGAGTTTTTCATCAGTTCTAGGTGTACAAGATGACTGAAGAGATTTAGTGCTGTGAATATGAATTTTATATGGAATATGCGCTTGTACGAATAATTGATGCAAGCCACATAAGCACTGAACTTTCAGAACGTGCAAAGCTTTGAAACAGACAGTGAACTGCACACACCTGAAGGCAAATCAGAATAGGAAATTACTTCAACTGTGAGCCAAACAATTTGTGCCAGCCCAACGGAAGTTTGAGAAATTTCGTCACATTATGTCATCTTGTATTAACTTAGTATTTTCAATGGAATGAGCATGTTGTTCCAACATTTCAGATGGGTTGGGTTGATTCATCATGTTTACAAGCTATAAGCATTCAAAGACTAACAGCCCACTTAAATCAAGAGTATGTACCTTCACCTTTAACTGTGATGGAAATAGTGGATTTCAAAAGTCCACAAGCTTCTCTTGTTGCCGCAGTATGGTTTCTCAGACACTTGCATAACAGTTCAGAGCAGTTCGGTTAAAAAGTGTACAAATGTTTGACTTCGAAAACAACAAATATGTTCAGTAAATAGTCCGTTTACATTTCAATCATTAACAAATTTTGGAAAGAAAAATCTTAGAGATTGCTTGTGGTGATTGGAAAAGCAACGATTGTTTGTCCCCTCATACCGTCGTTCGTGGCAGGTACATACTAATGTGCAAATATAGTATACTGAGGTAAGATAGTTCTGATCCCTCTAATGACACACCTACCAAACAGCTGAACAATTGTTAGAAACTCCCACCAGATATATAGATTTAACATAATTTTAAGACATATTGGAGTTAATATTTATGTGGAAAATTCTGATAATTATTAGAGTGTTGCCTTTCGCTAACAAGATTCATATTTCCAATTCATACCCAAATCCCACGTTATTGCCCACATATGTTCCAATACCAATTTACATTGGATCTGCATGTCACTAATAGGCGTGGACAGTTCTAACGGCCGGTGGAAGCATATGTATTCATGTATTAGTAATACAGATTATGATATTGTAAGACATTGAAATGCGGTGTATTGCAGTGATTCTGCATGGATAACTGCATGTCCCGGTATTTCTGTTAATACGGCTTATTATTGTCAGGGATCAGTCAAGTAGATTTTCATTACAAATCTGATGAAGTGCTGATTCCAAGGCTTAACAGTGTTCAATCATAGTTTGGTTGAACTTCGTGGACATATGTAGTTAAGAAAAACTGGAAAAGAACTGGGAAGAAGTCCAGCAGTGAACGCAATTGTTCATTTGTAGAAAATGAATACATTAGAACACAGTTAGCAGGTGTCGGAGGCGAATCTAAGGAATCTATTGCGCGCAGGCAGGAAAGCATGCAAGCAAAGGATCCACCCTGGCTTTGAAACCCAGGGCAGATATCACCAGCAGTCCAAAACAGAGGTATCAATGGCCGCCAAAAAGGACTTGTGTCCTCCAAATTTTTTTTTGAAAAAAAAAACAAACATCAGAATTCATGGCTTCATGACAATGATTCATCGTCTTTTAACAGTCATTTCTTTGAACCAATGGTATTCTTTGGGTGGCTAATTTATAACTGGAACAGGCACGTATATTTTGTTCAAAGAATTTGCCAAAATAAAATTCATGCAAAACGTATCATGCATGATTCTCACCATGCAATCATCAGTTCTATACTTCTGTAACGCATACAAATGACACAGTGTAATTCCATACATCCAAAAGCAGAATAATCAACCAGCCGTACTAGTTTTATAACCTTTGCCTTTTATGAAAACTACAACATGTATTAATGATAAGATCAACATCTACTCCATCTAGCAGACGACTCATTACTGAATTTAGTGGTGGGTCTGTTTTTCGTCTGTCCTGGAAATGAAATTGGCAGAGAACAGATCAGGAAAAGTAAGCACACAATGCATCGGTTTTGTATTGATGCAGTCTGTGTGTAAATAGAGAAAGATACATTATTCTGGACATAAAGGTAGATGGGTAAATTGTAAGAGCCACAATATGAATGTCATACATTTATCGAAGATATTTCATTCCTTGTTGAACAGAAACAAAAGTATGCTGCAGTGAATGAACTGTGCACTTTTCTTTAATTCTTTTTCCAAATATTTAAATATTATGTGTTTTGAAGCACTAAATGCAGTTCCAGATAGATGCGTAGACAGCCCTTGTAAATTATTGGCTTGACTGTGTTTGGTTCTTTGGGGCGAATTACAACTGCATCCAGATCAAAACGTACGCTGAAACCTGCCTGAATAATCAACTCATTTGCCACAATTGTAAGATTGGTACATTGTACCCATACATAGTTTACATGAATCACAAGATCTTAGCTAACTAAGTCTTTAAAGGTGAGAGTTATTCTTTTGAGAGTGTTGCTTCCACGGTGTGTGGTTTGGTTTAGGTATTGTTTTTGCAGTTGTTTATATTCTAGTGGTAAAAACAATGGATTGCGGAATTACAAAACGATCAGAAAGCTCATTATTGCAGTACCAGCATATTTCCTAGTCATATACACATTACCTGTAGCACCTCATTTCTCCATTGCATTGCCTGACACCTTCTGAAATAACTTAGAGCTGTTGCCTTTTGGTTCATGCCGGATCGTATTTGTCGTATAAAAAGATGTATGTTGTGACGTCTTTATTTACAGACATAACAACTCGAAAGAGTGAAGTAGTAGTGCACAACCAGAAAGTATCACTCGTTTATCTTTGTGGTTTACTCACATTACTATATTAATTCCGAAGTGATCTCCTCGATGCACGTGTATCTTCTACTATTATCAATTCTAGATGTGATATGCATATCACATCTGAACCCTGACAATATTTTGAGAGTTACAACAATGACTGGTTTATACGTCCTCCTGAGGTGTCAATGTATCATCCATTTCCATCAATAAAGAAAATTAAAAAAAAGAGAAAATAATATAAAGAATTTTTAAAAAGATGTGAACTGTTTTCCCTTGTGCAGTGCGTTGCACGAAAGTTGGTCTCCCACAGGTCTGTCTCTAAACGTAACAGATCATGTAGTTTATTTAGTTAACGAACTGACATGATGCTTGCTGATTCAGGTTCCAGCACTTAGTTGTACCACCTTGCACAAACTGTCAGGTGCCTGCACAGAAACCACGAGAGGCTGCGGGAAATATGGCAAGAAAGAAGGGTAAACTCCATATCAAAATACACCTGTCATGAAAGTCTTATGTAATGTCTTTTTCCTTACTATGAAACTGAAAACTTCATTTTGAAACCAACAGGTACTACAATGTCGTACAGACCAATGCAGATGAACTTGGATTGGTTTTTCAGTTGTGTTGTAAATGTTTCTTTGCCGTGAAATGTTGTGGAAGGAAGTCGTGGCCTGACTCTGGTTTGTTCCTTTTGAAGACACAGGACATGTTACTTCATAATGGGGAAGAAGCATGTGACGGCCAATTTGTTGAGTGTGTATGAGTCGTGTATCACTGTAAAATACTTAAGAGTACAGTAAAGTGGAGAAGCTTACATGAAAGATGATAATGTAATAACTGGGAAATGGCCATACTATTTATGTGTGTGTGGTTTACATTCTTCTATTTTGAACATATGTTGTGTCCATGGTAATGTCACAGAGCAAGTACATCCTTCAAAAGGTGAAATTGTTTGAACGTCTGTTGTGAAGTACTATAATAGTTTTGAAAGTCTTAAGCGATCACAAGTTGCACGCAAACATTTGGTGACAGAGATAAATTCTACACACTTCCTTACGGTTACTAATGGTTTGACCTCAAACACCTGTTCCTATCCGCGTGGGTTACGCCTCCTCATTTCTTCATTTGTCCTCTTTTCCGTCACTGAGTACAAGTGGAAAGGTATTTTTCACATGCGTTCAGGTCTGGAAAGATAGTACAACAAAGATGGAGACGTAACGCAGAAACGGTTTTCTAGTTTGCGCGGTACGTTGACTCTTGCCATGCATATCCAGGAGATTTCAATATTGTTCAGTTTGCGACAAAACTTTTTGCAAAAGAAAGCGAAAGGATATAAAAGATGTGTGGAGAAAACAAGAGTTTTCATGACTGATATGATGCTGTTTATGCGAGAGATTCTTGGTTTTGTGTTCAGTTTGTGACAAACTAGATACAGAAGAAAACAAAAGGATAAAAACATACGGAGGAAATAAAAGTTTATGTGTTGGGCAGGTACCGGTAGTTTTCAATGTTGCTTCGCTGCACCGGAGAATCTTGACGACGTGTTAAGTTCGAAACCACATTTGCTTTCTTCACTGACAAGGGATTTCATTGTCTATCGTCATAAAACCTCTGTTTTTCCACAACTGCTTCCTTCACCAACAGGTAGGAAAGGAGAAAAAATCGGTTTCATTTCAAATTGATTGTTTTTGTTTAGCAATAACATGATTGTTTTTGTTTAGCAATAACATAGGTGGCAAACTTTACCAAGAGCCCTGAAATGTCTATTTCAAGAGACAAAAACCGCACGGTTTTGGAGGCAGGCTCTGATAGGTTTATGTATTGATATTTCAGCTAATCCAACTTATTATTGATAGAGATCAGGAGAGTGGATTTTCATTACAAAATTGATGAAGTGCTGATCCAAAAGCTTAGTGCTCTGCCACTGTTCGGTTAGATTCCCAGATGGGAGGCCTGGTCCTGCATGGGACAACCACTGTTGAAAGATCATCCATTTGAACAGAGCATCTTTGTCCAGTGTTTTCATTGCTTGAACATTTTCTTTTGTTTACGTTTGTGCAAAAAATTCAGTACTCGTCAAAACGTGTATTGCGAGTCTCAAACACTTACTCACTTCAAAAGTTTCCAACAGCGGCTTGTTTGCATCTCCAAATTATAATGGAATACCATATTTGCTCGAGCATGATACCAGACTTCTGACCAATTCTAAACAATCCAGATAGATAGGGACGGCCATTTACAATAAAATCAACATCCATTCCATCTGGCAGATGACTCATTACCAAATTTAGTGCGGGGTCTGGTTTTCATCTGCCATGGAAATGAAGCTGGCAAAGAAAAGATCAGGAAAAGTAAGCACTCTGTGAATCGGTTTTCTATTGATATAGTTTCAATGAAATTGGAAAAGATGGGATTTTTTTTGCCACAAGTGCAGTTGATATTTGGGTTTGTTAATATCTGATGATGAAGACATTTCTGCACATTGTTGAAACATATGAAAGAGAACTTTAGATTATCTGTGTGATTGATGTTAACCAAGCAGAGTCAATTTTCATCCGATTTTGGGATTTTGAAAATCAATTAGACAGCACTCAAAGATGTTGTGACCACACAGATGTTGACAGAGGTTCATAAGTCACAGACACATGTCTGGTGATACACTGCACCACGCTGTGCAGACTTCCTCCTGTAATGCAGAAAATGAGTTGGATGCTCGCGCCAGACCTTGAGAGGAATCATGGGGGTAAAGGAGCGCACTTTCCACTGAGAGAGGTCGCGAGGTCTATCATTCACTCTGGAGCTTCTGGACTGCAGTGAAGCGCAAATAAACTTCTGGAGTTCAGGGAAGAAATAGATGGTTTACCAGAAATATATTTTATAATGTGCACATGTGATTTGTGCTGAACAAGAAACCTGTAAAGAAAAGTGATGAAAAAGAACAAATCTGATGTAGTAAATTTTGAAGAAACAAATCGCAAAATCACATATTAGAAGCAACTTTTAAGTTTTCGAATGCAACAGAAATTGGAAAGGATCAAAGAAAATCAAAAGGTAAGGCGAAAGTTGACGGTGGGAATCTGTGGTGTGGTTAATGTGTAAAGATCAAAAAAATCTATGTTGGTAAAACACCTGGGTTGGTCTCTTACCTGGGTTTACAGAACTTTACGGAATGTTTGTGTGCACTCTACTTCACTGCTGATCAACAAATTACTGGCTGATCAATTGATTGCAGAAGCAAACATATTGGAGCGCGCACGGTCTTCAGCATTAACACTTTTAAGTGGAGCCAGATGCAAAAGAATAACTGCAGAATCGGCATCAGTTGATAAAATAATTTACGCACTCGAATAAAATAAACGACGTTCCTGATGATGAAATCTTTCAAGTGATGGCGAGTGGTTGAAAGAGCCAAAGTGAAATATTAAAAGATATAATCTATTGAATAAGAATAGAAGAAGAGTAGAAAAATTGAATACAATTTTACACCTGCAGATACGTACACAAGTTGTATGGGTGCTCTCAATTCAATTATGTTACATGTAGATGTCGCATTAACCTGAGTATTTATTTTTATATGATTTCAGCAACCGAAATTGTAATTTGATAATTGTTTAAAATTATTTTCTTTGCTAACTTTCTTTTGTCTATGAAGCTACTACATGCAACTTAGTACTGGAATCGTATTTGTTTCAAGAAAACATGTTTTTCCATGAGGCATGTGATGAGATGTGACGCAAAAACACTGCTTACAGGTATCTGGTATTTGCGGCTGTTAGTAGTTATCTCAAGAAGATGGGGTTGTAGAGTAATTTTTATGTGGATTGGTCGAATTCTTCGCAGTATTGTATAGCAGGTTTGCTATATCATAGTGCAGGCTGTGGTTATTGAGAACTGTTGATATCAGATTGTTTACATCTTGATTTATGGGAACACTATACTATAGTGTATTACACAAAATAAATGACGTATGCATCACATAATGTACGATTTGAAAGCATTACATAGACCAATAAGGCCTGTCTAAAGTAGCATATGTAACCGTGGCAGTGATTTAGCTTCTTTGTAGATGTTGTCGTCTTTAATTTCAGAATCGGTCAATAGAAGTGGCATACTTTTACGAATCTTTGTCCTCTCGACAGTTAACATCCAACCAAAATAAACGTTCGGCTTTTGCAAGAAGATAACAGTTGCAATGTCAAATATGGAAAGTCTCAAATTAATTTTGGTGACATTGGGGATCTGACCCATTTTTTAAGCGTCACTTGTGTTTGGCTGTTTTGCAGATCAAAATAGGTCAAGTCAGGTGGGGAAGAAAGTGCGAACTTGTCCAAATGGTTTATGGTCTGCAGAAAGGAGAAAGGTCCTCAAGGCACTTAATGGAACACACTGTTCTGAGATGTGTTCATTGTCTTTCAAATGCACATTAATTCCTTAATCTTCAGAAGCCATCATTTGTTGTCCAACTTTGAAAGACAGTCAAAAGAAAAGGTTGGAGGCTGCGAAAGGGCGGGCAGAGAGTAGAACTACTTTGGGGAATGTGTAAGACATAATGGCTCCAGATAAAGTTCTAGGAAGTACATTGAAGTGACAAAGAACCTGCTGCATCCCGGGGAACTTTTCATCTGTCACTCAATATTTGAGATGTGCAGCCGAGTACTTACAGCAGAGAACTACTCTGGCAACAGTTAAAGTTGTAGTTCATCGAGATTTGACTCCTCTTTAATGAATAACTCATGCCCTTGAGAGTACCCTAATTTTTGGATGGCCTCATCTTCTGGCTCGCTGGTAAACAACAGTCCTAGCTAAATAAAATAAGTTGAAATGTAAAGTACACACAAAAAAATGGTCAAACTCGCAAAAGTAATGTAGGAGCGCTATTTTCAGTAAGATAACCGATTTTACTGGTAAAAAGTCTCCGTGTTACGGCCCCAATTCATGCAAATTCAAAATATTGATTTCCGAGGATCATGCCGTGAAAAAGGGGATCTTTAGTAGATAGTACACTCCCATGCTACGCATTTAACTGTGACTCCAACTTCAATATTATACTGCCTCAGAGATCTCCGTTTCCTGACCGCCAAACCACTCTTTGTGATCGTCTTTCCCTTTGTGCCATTCCTTCGGATGTTTTCCATAGGAAGACAGGACAATTTATTACTTACCTTTTGTTTCTACCAAATTAATTGTGCAGACAGTGAGGCTGGGCTTATTTGATAGTCCACGGTATTATTAGCTGCCATTGTGGATTCGTCTCATTTGTTCTAAATTGAGTACATCCAAAGGTAATGTATATTCTAGAATGTTACTTGTGGGCTGGCCCTGCCATTTTTTTATCACTTTCGTAGTTAGTTCTGACATTTAGAGTGAAGACTTAAGTTCGGAAAGCGGGGGCGAAGTTCATTAAGCTATTGCGAATTTAGATGACTGCAAATGTTAATTTACAAGTCTGGCAGCTAGATATTGTGCATTACAAAATAATTACATTTCATTACGATATATGCCTATTTGTTAGTAATTTAGTTAATTTACCATGGCAGCAAGTTACAAGTGAAGTGTAGTGACGACTGGTGAAGGGTTTTGAAAAAGGGTTGCCACGTGTCAGGGAAATGTCAGGGAAAAACAAAATTTTCTCCAGGTTAGGCAGAAGTGAGGAAATTTTGAAAAAATGTCATGGAATTTTGGCCATTTGACCTATGTCAGGGAATTTTGTGATGTCATGTCAGGAAATTGTCAGGGAATTTTGTCATGACATTATTTTTACATTGGATAAGGGCTCTACCTGGGTTATGTTTATGTGAATATCTGCTTGGCAAATATAAACTCAAGATCTACTGATTATTACTGTTAAACTGTTGCCTTTCAAAAATCCTGGGTGTGTGGGGGAATTGCCATTAATAACAGTTAAAAGTTGGTTTTTTTTTTTACAGATTAAAAAATGAAAGAAATTGTCAGGGAAAACGGTTATTTTGTCAGGGAAAATAGTTATTTTGTCAGGGAAATGTCATGGAAATGTCAGGGAATTTTGAATGGACTCAAATGTGGCAACCCTGTTCTTGCTACAGGATAAATTTTACTGCACCAAAGTATGAGCGCTATGACTTTACCTTAAATTATTTTTCTTATGGATGGTACCTGAAACTTTCACTCTGCACCTTGCTATCTCTGAAGACGGATCTAATAGATAAAATTTTTCCACTCAGGCAGTGGTTAAGAGGGTTTGAACCCTCACCAGGTGCAGGATATGCAAGTATATGAATTGCAAAGGCTTGGCTGCCTTACTGGCTACCAAGAGGTCAGCAGGTGTCACACCAGAGGTGAATCTGAGGAATCCATTGCATGCACCCAAGCCGCAAAGCAGGCAATTGAGGAATCGGCCATGGCATTGAATTCCAGGGAAGACATCACCAGAAGTCTGAAACATGGGTATCAGTGGCCTCAAAAAAGGATTTGTTTCCTCTCAAAATTTAAAAAAGAACAAAAAACTTTCCACTCACTGTACAACGTTAACTTGTGCAGACCAGTCTACATTCGTACTCGAACTTAGTGCGATGGGAGTGAATGCAATTGCAATTTGTGAATGTTACTGCAGAGTGTTCAGATGCTCTGTTTTGTGTTTAAAAAAAGCAGTCTGCGGAGCGCGTATAGGCTATTTCTCAGATTATATAAATTGCTGTTGATGTTTTCCCCTTTCTGCTCAAGCTGAAGAGGGATGTTGTAATGACTGACAGGAAAATCTTACGAGTAGTTAACACTGCAAAAAAGTATCCGTTGTATTCTCTCTCGAGGGTTAATCACAGAGGTGCAGGTAATTGATAAAGATACCTGAGGGAAACAAAGGTGCATGAGATGAATTCCAATACCATTGATACATTGTTCACACTGATAGGTTTAATGGCTCGTTCGCACTGCACGGAACCGGGAACGGGACCGGAAAAAGATGGGTTTCTACATATTATGCAGAACTGTCCACACTGGAGGGGACTTGGAACAGGAGTCGGAACGGAAAATTTGCAAATGAGTTCTATACCCATTTTTCCAGTCCCGGCACTGGTCCCAGACCTGCTGTTCCCGTTCCCGGTCACAGTTCCGTGCAGTGTGAACGAGCCGGCTCATAATGCCGACCTCGGAACAAGATGATGCAATAATGCAGTATCACACGAGTTAACGTTAGCAGGCAAAGAAGCGAACTAGATGGTGCTTTGCGCTAAATTCCATGAATTTCTGCAAGACAAGCACTTCAATTACTGTACCATCGTCAAAGTTGGCATCGATCGGATTGTTCAGGCATGCGTGAAGAGCTTAGACACCACAATTTGTACGTTTCAAGACTGTGAACGACTTGTAACCTGATTTGTTTGTCAGATGTGGATCGCGAAAGTTGAGCTGCGGTTGGAGCGTACATACGTGTTAATGAGCAGTCATCATTATCGGCATCATTACGACGCGAAGTGTTAAAAGATAACCCTAAAGAGGATAAAAGAGTTCCCAGATGGGAGTGCTCAGATCAAACTGTTCCAATGAGCAATCTTTATCATCTTGATTAAATTCATTTGATTGATCTGAATATTTTGAGATTTAGGCCCAGTACATTGAAGTGAATGATGTGTGTTGCCGCTGGGTTGAAGGAAACAGTTTATAACGGCAAAACGAGCTCTGGACCTGATACGTGTTGATACCAAAGTGATTGAAAGTAATTTTTCACAAGTGTGTGGCTATTGGTAGCTGATACATGGTTGTAGCTGGTCATGTTTATTTTATTGAGGAAAAAAGGATCCTCGGCTCTGGAAGTCTTCAAGAGAAGAGAAAAGAAAAGGGAAAAAAGCTGCAGTCTTTATTCAAGAGTACCAGAGCTTCCACCACAGTGGAGTTGTCGCAACTGTTGAATTAAGAAAATTGGCAGATCGAGCGGGCATTCCTACTTCTGGTCGACCCTGTAAGTGACTGCCAGGAAAATTCGTCCGTTCAAGGTCTGCACTAAAACTTGAACATCAGTGAACTTATTTACTTTGAGGACATCAAAGCAGAGATAAGGAAGGTTGACACCCAACACTTCCGTTGTTTCTGTATTTAGCTTTGTTATCAGAAAGCACTAGTACGTGAACAAAGATAGGAGTTTTATGTACACAAATTCCTTTTCTGTGCCAAAGTAGGCTCTGCTTTTACAGTAACAGTAGTTAGCACGTTCCGATCAAGATCTCATTGCGCCGACGACGTTTCGTACCAAACGAAAAGCTCGTCGTTGTTGTTTGAATATTCGCATCGTTTCATCTTTGATTTGAAGGTAAGAAACTTTTAAAAATGTTCTCTATTTTTTGAAAGTTTTAGGATGCTATGTTTTCTGAAGTGCCACGTCTGGTGTGCTAATTTCAGCTCGTTTCTGGTGTTAAAAAAAAAAGAGTTCCATTAATTTTAGCTTGAACTCTTTTAAGACCTTCAATTGTGTTCGAACTTAATTCTTTTGTCCTTAGTTTTTCTTGAATGTGGAAAATAGTGAAATCATTGAAATGACATTTTTTTAATTTCTCACCGCAAAACTCTCAATCGGGATAAAATAACCGGTACATAATTATTAGACCAGCATAACTAATCGATTAGTATCTTGAAATGCTATCAGAGGTCATAAGCGACCATGCCATATGACGGAGCACGCTTTTTGTGGGATTGTGAATCAAAGTGGTAAAATTGCCCGGGCCGAGGGAAATTAGACTTAACTGATTTTAAAGTTCTGCAACAGAAAACATATTTGAAAAGTTTGTACACTATTTAAAACGACTGTTTTGTGCAATTGGTTGTTACATGTAAGTCTTCTCGCCCATGTAAGTCTTCTCGCCCTGAATTGTATTTAATTCCATTTTTTCGCGATTCTTTTGAACCAAATAGAAGCTCGATGCTGTGCAAATGCACTGCGTCATTGTAAAAAACGGCATGAAGTTATTTCTTTGAAATCATTACCAGTAATTAGTCACATGAGAATGATGGACAACTGATTTGATGTCAAAGTAATACCAGGATGTCTAAATATTGTTACAATATTGCACAACTGTTTCCACAGCATAGTTTCAGTTGTGATTGTTATTTATTGTGTAACAGTCCACCAAATTTGCCCCAAAATTATGTTATCTGAGACTTTCTGGAAGTATGTCCTCATGTTATGAAAATAGTTTTTGATATGAATGTCTCCAAGTAGTCTCCAAGTCTCCAAGCATTCTAATTTAGATTATCGCAGAGTTTCCAGAGTCCACGTAAACATCGTGGTGAAGTGTTCTGCAGAAAACACGCACAATGTCTATACGTTTGCGGAGTGAGTCATATTCATGCATTTTGTAACATTTCATAAATGAATTATAGAAAACGAAAGATCAATAAACAGCAGCTTCCTAGGCGCACACGGAATTGAAGGATATTTTACAAATTGCACTTCGTGAAAAATTGAAAGTGGCCAACACCCAACTCTTATCTCAAGAAACTGACAGAAAAGGTATTGAAAATGATTGCTTCCTATTAAATCGTCTGCCGAAGAGAGTAGTAAAATGTATTTTTTCACCCTTATTTGACTGCAAATTTTATACAAGTAACTCCTTGAAAGAAAAGATCAAGATGATTGACAAATTTGTGCAGTATGGCCTGTGGGTATAACATTCTCACTTTCACAATTATGGGGCATACAAACATCTCCATTTCTGGACATCTGCAATCCGTATACCAGTATGGAGGTCGCAACTGATGGTAGTTTTCAGTTGGCACGTGTAAAATAAAGAAATTGGAGAAAGAACCTTGCCACGGCACACCAAGGCCGTGCTGATCAATGGTTCTGCGTGGTTGGATCGAGAGGAAGAAAAGAGAAAGAAAATCTTTTTTCCTACATGTAGCAAGGATCCGAATTGGCCTATTTCATTGGTACTACAGTGGTATTTTGTACATGCGATTGTTGACTGCCAGATTTCCTGGCCAATTTAGTGTAGTCGAACAGAAGAGCATGGAGCAGGACCATTTTGATCTCCGTCAGTGGCGCGTTCTTCTAAAATACCTTCTCGTACTAGTTCATGATGCATGTATTTGAAAAGTTCAACGTTTTGGTTCTATTTTTTTTAACGAGATTAAGCATTTACAATTAATTTTACCACAAGATCGCATTGCAGTCTGACACGGCAGAATCTTTGCGGGAACTGTTTCACACCATGAGAAGACATCTCCTCCGTCTTTACAGTTGCGTAAACATTGTGTAAAGCAACTGAAACACAGCTGCAAAATCTTCGGAGAAATTCAGTCAAACAAAAGTTTGTGCTCACTGCTCCAGTGGAGTATTTATCCAATTAAGACAGACGAGGAATCGAAAGGTTGGAGGTTAAAATATACAGGATCTACGAGAAAGCAAAAAATATCAGATCCGCCTCGCTCTTGTGGAAGGAGTGTCTGCACACACAAAAATTTATGGTATATTTTCTTGTTCCGTGGAAAAAGCCAATGGCGTGATCATGACGAAAGCACTTTTCAGTGAAGCTGTCAATATCAATTCATTTGTTGTCTGACAATCTGTATTGTCGAATTGATATCCAAGGGAAAATACAAGTGAGGAAATGTTGTCCTACAGGTATGTTCATCTTAGTATCTTTTATCAAAGATAGGTAATATGTGACTAATTACTAGCATAGAACCGAATAATTGAGATGAAGTAGCAACAACGATGAATGAAACCATTATGTGACCAGTGACAGAACTTAAAAGTGGGGTGACACGTGTCTGCGTGCTGATCCCAGATCAGGGGATGCCAGGACTCTTCTCTCCGTCGGTATTGTCTCAAAAATCGTAAGCGATTGAACATGTAGTCCAATTCAGTTTTGAGGACTTATCTTTATTAAGGTGAAGTACTCAACAGATACTGTTAAAACGTTGCTAATTCAGCTTTTAAGGCTCATTGACACAGAGAAAAAGCGAAAGTGAAAGTTTTCTTTGATGTATATCGCTTACTAACCGAAGGTTACGAGGAGGCAATGTTTTCAGTTTGTCAGTTAACGGGGGGGGGTGGTTACCCTGGTGTCTGGTACCATGTTCCTTCTGGGTGTACCCCAGTCTCTGGTCTCATGTCCCTTCCAGGACAGGGATAACCCTCCCTTCGGACAGGATAAGCCCCCCGCCCCCCACAGGACAGGGGTACCCCCAACTAGGACAGGGGTACTCCTCCCCCCCTCCCCCCGACCAGGTGATGTTGGGGTACACCC
>JBCAUG010085766.1:0-22310 GCA_038406175.1 Haplosyllis leylae | reverse complement strand
TGTTTGAGTCATGTGACTATAAGCATGTCGCTAATTGGATGTTCTAGTCACATGGTCTGCATATAAAATATATGCATATAAAATATACGTATAAAATATATGCATATGTATAAAGCATCCCCAATTGGCAAAATTTAATACAATTGAAAAGAAAGACATTCATCACAACGTGATCTTATAACGAAACTTGTTTGTTACTGCTTATGACTAAGATAACACTATGACTGTCTTTGAGCTTCTAGATAAGTGTCCTATCACTACATCTTCAAAATCCATGGAAGAAGAGTTTTTGGACTGGTTGCTTCAAAAGTTTATGTCCATGATCTGTATTCATAGTCCAGTACATCTTAGGACCTTCAATGTATGGAACAAATTGCTGCAGCTGCATTTGGAGGTTTGTAGAGTGAGCATCAGTCTGACTGCTCCTCTTGTGAGGTGGATTGATCATTTCTTTGATTTAGTCTTGTCATTGTGTATTACTTTTGTAGGGCTCTGGATAACTTGGTCTCAGGTCAAATTCCACACAGTATATACTTACTTGGGTGACGTTACTTGTTATGCTTGTGGAGGGTTGAACCTTCTACTGGATCGTCACAGAACTTTGGACAGTGAGTTTATATGTAGATTATGCATGAACATGCAGATAAGAGATAACATTGACTGGTATGAGACATGTCACTATACCAGGCAGTGGATGTGGAAGTCCACATTTGAGAGTGCATCTGCTCTGCATAGGAGACAAGTCAGCATCTGAATGCGTATTTTAGCATCCAAGTATGCATTCACTCAGCATAGAATAGAGTCAGCATCTGAATGTGTATGTGAGCATATGAATGTCTCACAGGATACCAGAGCAAGGTAGCTTGTATCATACCTGGCCAGGGCAGAATACAGCTAAAGTGTGTGCTACAGATCTGACTCTCTTTCCTTGTTGATCCACAAGAAAAGTTTATCCAGTAAAAGTGTATCCAAGCACTTCTGGCATCATGTTTTATCCTTGGGTTACTGTCTTTATAACTGTAAGAATAACAGAGGCATTTAATTTGCATGAACCCAGTGTATGCTCTAAATGGGGGAAGTGTAGAATCAGGAATGTAACAAAAATGTGGATATAACAAGTGAATTTATGGTGGAAACTGATGCTCCATACAAAAATACAAGATCTTCAGCAGGTAGTGTTGGAAAGGGAATACAAAAAATAGGACCAGTGCCTAACTCAGATAAAGAGGTATTTGAAAAGTCTTTGGGAAGTGATGAATTAACAAAAAACAAAAAACTAAATTCAAACTTTGCTTTACCCTGATTGAGTGTTTCTAGTCACATGATATGAATGTGTTACATTCATTGGATGTTCTTAGTCACGTGGTATGAGCAAAGGAATTTTTGGTGCACATTGTGGTGACCATGTGTGTACTCTCCACATCTGGATGCACAACTCCAGTTCTGTTGTCAGAAACTTCCACATCTGAATGCGCATATGTATCAATCAAATATATCAGGTTCCCACTTTTTCCTCTGACAAAATTCCCTGACTTTTCCAGTATTTTTTTCATTTCTCCCTGACCTTTTAAAAATATTTTTAAAGCATTTATTCAATGTAAATTTTTTGATATATATGGCCTCCACTTACTATTAGGTAATTGCATTACAAGTCTACATGCACTGAATACTCTTACTACAATACCCAGTAGTAAAACCTCCCCTTACAACCATCCAACACCTTTATATTGCTCATTCTTCATGTTCAAACTTAATTGATTAATTAACAAACCAAAACCTTTTTGGTGTTTAACATACCAAATAAATAATAATGAATCTTAATTGCCATAATGCAATACAAAGGTTGACTACACCTCTTTTTAAACATAAACAAATGTCTTTATTTTCAAGTAATAGATTCTTACATATGTAGAAAAAATGTTTTATACAGTTCACAAATACTCTTGTGATACTCAAATAATATCAGCGAAACTGCATATACATATTTCAGAAATTTCAGGCAGAAATGTCTGAAGCTAAGGTGTCATGACTTCTCTGCATTGGAATACTGGTCTCTGAAACAGACAATGTCATGCACTTTGCACACATGGTAAAACAAGTAAGTGTTGACTATGTTTTCATGGGCAAGTAAAACAGGCAAGGGATCATTTATGGTTAAATAAAACTTTGCCAAATATTTGATAAATATTAACCATTTGTTCAATATTATTTTGCCAAAACCTTGTCAAATTTTTGCCAAATCTTTGGCAGATTTTTAACAAATTTTAATTCAACAACTGATCCAGTAGTCAACCACAACCACAATTCAAATACAATTCTGGCAACATTGGCAGAATCATCTACTTTAGGGAAAACTAGATTGTATGAGTTTTCATTTCAGCATGAAATGTGGTGTTTTTTCTATTTAAAAATAAGCTGCTAAAAGCCACACAAAGATGATTAAAAATCTATCAAAAATGTATTTATTTCCTTAAACTGGGAAAAAGTATTTTCCAGGATGAAATTACAGCTTTTGTTTTGTAATAATCCAAATTCTTGATGGTTTATTTGAATTTAAATCTAAATATTTGGTTTCAGTTGTAAATGTAACTGGTTTTTTTTCTAGTTTTTTTTTCAATCCCAATAGACCTTGGATTAAACATCGTCAAATGATTTATCTTTTTTCATTGCAAAATTTGACATGTCCAATTTGATCAGGTTTCCCACTGTAATTGAATACTATTCTTCAAACTACAAATATCGTGATTTTTTTCAGTGTTAAACAGATTTAATTCATGAAGGATCTTACCTGAGTGTTTATTACCTGAAGGGGTGTAATATCCTGAAAGAATTAAATGTTTAACACTGAAAAAAATCACGATATTAGGTTTATTATGAGTCTAGATCTAGTTAATTTTTTGAATTTTTTGATGCAATTTATGACAAAAATACTTGCTGTATTGATCTGGAAATTTTACTGTGGGTAGCTCTTTTAGTAGGGAATATTATGTAAAAAAATCAGAAAGATAGGTTTAGTACTTTCATCGGAATTTGCCTTTTTAGAGACTGGAATGAGGAGCCCTTCCTGGCTGTGTTTGTTCATGTTTGGGTGGCCATGATGCTGCTAGGCAACGCTGGTCTGTGTGGCCAATTGGCACCCCCTGAACTCTTTAGCCACACCTCCTACAGTGATAAACAGTTGAAAGTCAGTGTTAAACACTGATAACAACTGGAACAAAATGCGTGTAATCCAATGAAATTTCAGGCTTGCACCCTGACTCATAATAAACCACAATAACATGATTTTTTTTTTCAGTGTTAAACACATTTAATTCCTGAAGGATGTTACCTGTTTATTACCTGAAGGGATAGTATTGTTTATTGTAACTGATAGTAAATTTTTACAACTTGTAACATTATAAACATAATTTTCTCTGTTTAACAACAAAACAGTAGTAAATATGAACATGTTTCCTATTGAATAAATAGTTCTTGTAGCAGTTCAATGTTGTTCTTTGAAAAAAAATTTACCTCCCAAAATTATAATTGGTGGTAAAATTGCTTTTGGGAAAGTACATGGTGGGCATATGGAATTGAGGAAGACCTTGTTGTAAGTTGGTGTGATTTGAGGTTGAAGAGGGAGTGCGATTTCATTTTGTCTTTTGTTATTATTGTTGCTGTTGTCATATTTGTTCTCTTTGTCATGTTGGTCCATGATTTCTGCCAGTAAATTGTCATCAATAGTGTCAAATTTCTTCGAATTGAAAGTTAGGGAGATTTTGTTTAACACTTTTAGCCAAGCTTAACTTCATGAATCTGTCGCTCATATCTCTGCCCACAACACACGCTTCATACCAGTCATCCTCAATAGAGTAAATTTTGACTTGTCTTGGTTTTTGCCACATAGCTCCACAGTTCTTGTTTAACTTTTCGAGGTATATTTTGAACATAGGGACAGGACATGATCCTGGTAAGTGGTAAAAAGAAGTAGATCTATTTTTTAGAATTTATTTTACAAGAAATAGTTGAGAGAATTTTGCCATTGATGTTTTTCGGTTGGTCAGAATACAGCAGCTGTGACTTTCAAATCCTCAACATTAGGGAGGTTGTTAGCTTGTAGAAAGTTAATGAAAATGTCCATGTAACCTTTAGTGGCACATTGAGTACTAATTCTGTCTTTCCCATCCAAAAGATTTTTCTTTTCTTCAGTATTTCATTGTTTAAATTGGTATTTATTAGCCGAAATGTCAGAAATATTTTTATCAGCATCCATGATGTTGACATATGTGAAATCATGGATTCCCCTTCTTTGCTAAGTTACCAGGAAAGTCCAAATAAATCCCGTGATAAACACTCGAAAATTCATGTCAAACAGTAAAAAATTCATGTCAAACACTTAAAAAGTCATGTCAAACACTGATGTTTCCTGCAACTTATTGTCTATTAGCCAATAAAAATATTTTAAAAAAGATAGACGGCGCCCCTCTCATAATAAACGCAATTATCATAAGCCTTCTGCATTGACAAAGCTGATAAAATCTATTTCAATGTAAATTTCATTTTCCAAAGTTTTGTGACTCCGACAGAATTGAAATCCGACTTTCAATAAAACTTGTTTGTAATATTTCAAGAATTTCAAATTTTCTTCCGGTAAAGTACATTGAACCGAGCCACTTCGTCCAACAGACTCGTTTTCCAAAACAAAAATTAATCCGCGTAGCCTGTCCGGAAATCCTCTCTGTCAATGTTTTGAGTTCTGTGTCTCTGTTCTCTGTCTTGAGTTTAAAAATTTTTTGTTCTCCATTTCAAAATATACATACATATATGTGTTTCAATGTATTTTATTTATTGTTCAAATAAACAAATATTTACAAACTTATGACACAGTTTATTTATCACGAAATGTGTGTCACTTGCTATGCGTGAACCTGAATTCGGTGCAACCAGCATGGAAAAGTGTCCTACTCATCAGGAAAGTTCAGAATTCAGTGTGACTCACACGGAACTGTGTGTAACTACGAAAAAGTGTCCTACTCGTCAGGAAAATTGTGCGCAACTCACACAGAAATGATTTTAATACATATTTCTTTGCTTCCTTCCTCATACTTGAGTAAAATATATCATATCAAATATTAAATATTTTAAAACAGTACATTTCTATAAAAAACACTCTTGAGATGTTCCTTTTTAAACATTACAAATATCAATTCAAACCCTTGTCATCCTGAAAACTTGAGTAAAATATCACATTTTAATTTACACTAAGTTAAAAAAAAACAGACCTAATCCTAATTTATTTGTATGAAACTAGGTTAAATTTTAAAAAAACCTAATCCTAACTTGTAAAAAAAATCCCTAATGAAAACCTTTCATAACATTTACAATAGCTTAAACTATTGTAATGCTATAAAATGTTACTAATCAATTACTCAAAGGAAATTATTTAGGACACTATTTTCCCAAAACTTTGTCAAGACTAATTAATATTCATACACTTTTGTCTCTCATCCAATCAAAACCCCTGAAAACTTCCCACATGTCAGCCATGTTGAATTTTCTAGAAGAGCCACCAAACAGTTATTTTTAAGAAAAAGACAAAATGGCTGAAAAACTCAAATTAGTTGATTATAGCTTTTCCACATCAGAAAGTGAAGATGAACCTCCACCAAAAAGAAAAGCTATGGGTGTTGTTAAACCATTATCACATCCAATTCCTGAGGATAGTGCAGAAATGTCAGAAAATCCTGATAATCCTGAACAATCAATTCCTGAGATACCTGAAGAATCAGATCCAGAAATACCTGATTTTGAACAACAAAATGATGATCAGGATATAATTATTTTGAGTTCTGAATCTTCAGACAGTGACACAATATCAATAAGAACAGCTATAACTTATGGTAAGTTTCTTTAAATTGAAACTAAAACTAAAAAAAAGACTAGAGTAAGAGTAGTAATATTCCAAATATTGAACACATTTATCAATGCAATTAAGCATTTATCAAGTTTTATACAGATCAACATTATCCCTGAAAATTCCCTGTTGATTAAATTCCATAACTCACTAAACTAATTTCCCTGAAAATTCCCTAAAAATGTTCTTAGTTGAATTCACTCTTTAAAACTAGATTCAAATGAAGACTTTCTCCCTGACCTTGATGAAATCCCTGAGGAAACTGTACCATCTCAAATTCAACAAGACAATTCAAATGCTGAAAATCAGGATGAAGACATTCAACAAAATAAACCAGATGTCAGTACATCAGACCTCCCTCTACCCATACCTGTCACAGAATCTGAGAGGTTTGTAATACATATTAAGTACATTTGAAACATTTTCAAACAGTAAAAAATCTTACAATGAGTTACACAAGGCTAAAACTGAAAATTTGAAAAAATGTCCTACTCGCGTAAGAAATAGTGTCATTCGTGAAACATACAAAATTGACGTTACGGGGTCCTACTTGTGGACCAGTGTGTGACCCAAACACCTGTTTATGTGTGTCACTCGCAGTTAAAAGTGTGTCACTTGTGGTTTTTGTTATTTTTCACAGGCAACCTGCAATAATAGAACACAGATATGCTGACTTTAGCAGATTTTGTAGGCTGAACAATCTTAAGGGGGTTATTATAGACAGTGATGGCCTTTGCGTCCCCAATGCAGTCTGCAAATGCATGATGCATGATTTCTACAAGTTTTACACCATAGAGCAACTGGCAAACATAGTCTGTGAGCATTTAGTTCAACATTTTGATGACTACATCATATATCATGAGTATGACTGTGAACAACTTGTTAAAGAAGCTAAGGAGTTCTTCTATGAGTGAAATTTCAACAGGGATATAGTCGATGTCTTTGTAATGCAACTGGAAGAGCACTAGACATCCAATTGAACATATTTCGCAGAAGTCCAGGTGGAAATATTCTGGAAATATTTCAAGGAAATTGCAGTGCTACAAGATGCATCAACCTGAAATTGTCAGGTACAGGAGGACGTTATACTGGAGATAATCATTATGATGCTCTACCAATAAAGTACAAGAACCTGCAAAGTCTTCCTTCAATTGAAGAATTGAAAGGAGAAACAGGGGAGTCTACAAAGGAAGTAAATCCAGAAGAACCTTCAACATCCTTTATCGACTTGACATCAGGGCTCTTCAATTCTCCTGCCAAATCTTCTGTTGGGGTTGACAAATTCATAGATTTAACAGAATCCCCTTTAAAAGTTCCAGGTTCAATGAGTGATACAGAAGAGCCATATGGAAGCACTGAAGAAGAGTCAGTAAGTGCCAGATCAGACTTGCTAGACAGGATGGAAAGTTTAGATGAAGTTCTGAGTGAAGCTGGAGAAGAAGTTGAAAGAGAAAGTGATTCACAGAGTCATGCACTCACATTGGATTCAGCAAATGTTGATGAAGTTATTGAACAATACGTGAGACCATTCACAATCTTTCCAAATTTTCTCTTCAGAAAAACAAAACCAAAGAAGGTAGACTTCATTCCTCATAACATAAATGGAAATGTATACTACAAAGTGAAGTGTACATTGAAGAATTATTCGAAGAAAACTTCTGATCATAGATGGTTTGTCATGAGAACTTCTTCAAGAAAAAACACTTGGCAAGAAAGGCATCTGGAAAGTGGGGACATGCCAAGGTTCATGGAAATGTACAAATAACACATGTTCATTCCTACTTAAAGAGAAGAAACCTAACACTTGGCATTTTGAATACAGAGGTGGCAGTAAAGCTTGTTACAGTTGTGGCCTGTATGCTGACTGAGTACCACGTAGTGCCCGGAAGATGATTGAACTTCCTTATGGGGCTGAGTATGCAACAGTTCAGCATATTGGACAGCACTCATGTTCCCTCCAGCAAGAAGTATCCAGTGACCTTGATTTCACTAGGAAGTGGATTGAAAGATACCCTGGCCTTAACTTCAGAGATTTAAGGAGTGAAGTTATTCAGCACTATCTCAATGAAGGTGATTCCAAACAAGCTGAACAAGCTGCATATCGACTAACTGACCAAGCATTTTGAAAAATCAAGTGCTCTATCAAAGCTGAAAGTCCTCTAGACAAAGTCGATGTTCAGTCTCTAGAAGCAGTTGGCCATGTCAAAGAAGGAAGTGATAAGGTGGACCCATTCCATATCTACAAAATTAAGTGATAAGGTGGACCCATTCCATATCTACAAAATTAACACCAAGCTGCTCAACAACAAACCAGACTATGTAATGAAGTCTTCATCAAAAATCCTCAAGCTGGCAATAGATATGGATGTGGATGGACCTGATAACCCTCTGAAATTTGAATATGCTTTCTTTGATGGCTTGCATAGTAGATGTACTGACTTCATTTCTCTTGGTTTGTGGGTGATGCATACACCTATGAGAAGAATTATTCACTTGGCATCAATGGAGGTGAGAAGCAAGAAGACTGAAGAATTGATGATCTCCTGGGAACTTCTCAATGAAATGTTGGAGCAGCTGACAAAGAAGCCTGGATACAAATTCAACCCTAACTACATCATGTTTGATGAGGCTGGAGCAAACTTTACAAGTGTAGACAGCGTTTTTGGAGAAGAATTCGTAAAGCACAGAGTAGTCAGTTTCCAGTGGCACTTTATGAACAAAGTCATGGAGCAGATTCACAAAATAGGAGAGAAGCACCAGGATGAGATTGCAGAGAAAGTAGGACAAATGTGCAGATTACCAACTGTACCAGAGTTTGAACTTTTGTACAAAAGATTGCAAGAAATTGCTGCCCAGTATCCTGAGGTTGGTAACTTCCTTGAGTGGTACTATGTTAGAAGAAGTCACTTGCTTCAAGCTTTTAGAGAAGGAAGGCATTCAGGAGTCAACTTGGCTGAAGTAGGCAATGCCAAATGGAAAATAACACATCACTGTACATTATCTCTTGTCGCAGCTGCCAGAGATGACATTTCTACAATGATCCAGCAGGAAGTAGATGTCAAAAGATTTGAAGAAGGTGAAACATTTCGCAGAGGTTCAGGACCAACAGATGTACAATGCGCAACAAAAGAGATAAGATCCCAGATAGAGGCAGGAAGGTCGTTTGGTCAAATATTGCAAAATGAAGCTGTAACACAAATGCAAAGAGAAACTGAAGAAAATCCTGAGCATTTCCTCCCCAGTGGTAAATCCAGACACAAGCCAGGGAAGAAGACTACCAGTGTTCAAGGAAAGGTTCTAACACAGAAAGGCAGAGGAAGAGGAAAGAAGATAGGAGGAAAAAACAAAGTCACACCTACTTTTGATGAGTTATTGGAGAAGCTAAATCATGCAAAGAGGATTGAGAGAGGTAAAGAAGTTGTTGAACCTGCACCTGCACAAGCCGTGCCTCCAGTTGCAGCTGGGATGCCTGTTCTTGGCCAAGGTCCTGAACTAAGGAAAGTTAGGCCTATCAAGTCTACAGACCAATTCCCAAACCCAGCAGACATTGTACAAAACTTGGTGAATGTCAGTGTGTGCCAGGGATGTCCAAAGAAGATTGATTTGCATGTTCCACCCCCACATGATATGTTCATTCAGATGAAGGGTATAAGACCTTACAAAGACAGGGACACATTAATGTGGGTTGACAGTGTTGAATATTTACTTCCACCTGAGCTTGGAATGCCTGAAGAAGTTTGACCCGAATTTTGACATGACAACTATAACTATGACAGATGAGATGTTCTGCAACATCAGTGACCAATACATGGCACACTTGCAAAGTATCGGTGTACTGAAACATGTCATTGCGAACAAGGAAAAGCAATTTTCTGTAAGTATTTGACCATAAATGAAGTGACACCCTTCTGAACACTTTTTAGTGTCACTCGCATTCAAAAGGGTGTCACTCATGGTTAACCGCTTTTCGTAAACATAACCATTGGTGCAAGTGACATGCATAAATACAGAAATTATGGGTGTCACTTGCACCAACAGCTGGAAATGTACCTCTTTATTTGCAATTGGAAGATTTGTGGGCCCTGAGGGAGTCTTCATTCCGGAAAATTTTCCCACATTTATCACAAACTACAGGTGAGTAGCCCTTCCCATGATGTACCTCCTTCATATGCTGGGTCAACCTCTCTAAATCATTGTAGGTCTTGTTGCATTCAGGGCACTTCTTATTTTTTTGCCTGCCACATGTAGTTTGGTGTCTTTTGAAGCCCCTCCAATTATCAAATTTCCTGCTACAAATATCACACTTTGAAGACTTGCCAATGCCATGGACATCATATTCATGGACCTTTTTCTTGCCAAAGTCCTTATCCTCCCAATGACAGTCAGGGACACTACACCTGGCCATTTTTATTTCAAGGTGGGTTGTCTGGACGTGTTTCTTCCTAGCAGCCTCACTATAAAATGGTTTGTTGCAAGTGTCACATTTATATCTGAAGCCACTGTGCTGGTTCATGTGGTTATCAAAATCATGCTTTCTATCAGTTGAATAACCACAAGTAGTGCAAACAAATTTTTTAGGGGACTGAGACTGAAGTGAGGAGAGAGGGATGGACACATTGACAGAAGGAGGTGCAGATATAGATGTGCCTTTTTCTGCAGTTTTGGCTGGCCTCTTTGATGGAACAGACTCCTCCTCTTCCTGTGGCTGTGGCTTTCTTTTCCTGGAAGGCTTTTGCTGGGGCTGTGGATCTGGCACAACATCTTTGGGAAGCTGGAATTGCTGTTCAAGACAAGCTGAGCCAAGCAGAATAGGAGGGAACAGTTTCCTGGGAGCCTGTGGTCCACCAGCTATTTTGGCAGGAAATACATCTGGATTTTTTTTCTTTCACCTGGTCCCTGATGACAGGGACAAGGGACAGGTTGGTAATCAATATTAACCTCTTTCCCGCCGTAGACAAATATATTTGTTACAGTGTTTTTGCACAGCATGCCAAGATACATGAACAACTTATGCATCTTGGCAGCTTACATGATCATGGTAAAGTATAGGCTATTTTGAGACACAATATTTTCAGTCCTCTCACCAAGCTTACAACAACTTTCTTCACTTCAGCAAAAGTGGGTGTGGCACCTTCAACAAATTTTAGATCTAGATCTATGGCCACAGCTTAGATCTAGATCTATGCCCACGGCTTAGATCTAGATCTACAGCTGTGGCTTAGATCTAGATCTATGGCCACAGCTTAGATCTAGATCTATGGCCACAGCTTAAGTCTAGATCTATTGCCATGGCTTAGATCTAGATCTACAGCCATGGCTTAGATCTAGATCTATGTCCACAACTTAGATCTGTATTTAGATCTAGCTACACAGTCAATGATACAAGTACATACATGTACAAATATGGTAGTACAAATATATTTGTCTTTGGCTTGCAAGGCAATTTTTAGTCTGACCAAATATATTTGTCATTGGCGTTCTGGGTCCACCTCAAAAGTCGTATGACGATGGGAAAAGGGTTAATTGCAGCAACAGCACCTGCAAAAGCTGACAAAATGTACAGGCGCTGTCACATCTTTTACAGTTGGTGTTAGAAAGTTACAGGTGCTGTCCTGTGTGCAACTATGAAACTTACTAATGTTGACTGTAAAACTTATGACAGCACCTGTAAAAGTGATAGCAGTGGCTGTAAATTTTGTCAACTTTTATAGTCAAGGTTTACCTCTTTCAAGTAGACCATTACAAAGGGGCGTACTAGGTGGGGGCGATTGAAAACTTTACACCAAACATAAATAGAGGCAGTCAAGTTAGTGGTCCAAGGGACAGAATCACACCTTCTTCCTACAATCATTACAAAGATTAATTTCACTATTTTTGATAATACATTCAGATGATAAAATTAAAAGTTGTCTCAAGACAGACTTTAAAGCAAAAGGAGTAAAGTTCTTTGACCTTTAGTGTAACTCAAAATTTGGTATGAATGACAAAGTGTTCAGTTTCTTCGTGTTTATACTACAGCGATATGATGGTTCTTTAAGAGTTCTTTTTGTTCAATGAAAGTAGATATAAATTTTCTTTCTCAGTCCTTGTTGATTAAACAGTTATTTGTAGCTTGTTTGGATTTGACATAATTTTTCAATATGTTTTAGGTACAATAACATGTGGCTGATTTTCTCTATTTTCAGGACGCTGCTTTTATTTTGGTTGTCGCGATTCCTTGGTGCAGATCACAGGTTCACCACATATTGATGATAAGTTTATGGTTAGTGGGCCTGTTTTACAAAGTAGTGATTGGTGGGCATCCGTGACGAGGTTACGTTACGTACAATGTTCTTAATGATGTTACTGTTTATCTGCTGAGGATGTCCATATATGATCGATTCTAAAATTTGATTTCTTTATGAGTTGATGTTATTGTTGTTGATTCTGCTGTTATTATTTCCCTGCAAAGGCTGCTCCTCCTCTCTTCAATTTGTGAATGACTCTGTCCAGATCGCCGACCTTCTTTTGTTTCTTGTAAATCATTGGTTGCTTTTCCAGTGTTCCTGTCGTTTCTACACTCTTTGCGCTCACGTTTTTGCTATTCCTTGTACTTCTCAAATCTTCTTTATTTGTGTCAAACTTGTGCATTATTTCACATGTGCTGATTGTCACTTCTTTCATCTTTTTGTTCGTAGTTGTTTCCGGTATATCTTGGGAATCCATTATGTCGCATTGGTCAGAGTCTGCATCTTCTTGTTTAATAGTATCTTGCTCTGTTTCAACATCTTTCAGTTCATCCATGCCTTTAATCTTTTCTTTACTTTCGGATTTGCATCTTTTCGCAGGAGTTCCACCACAGGATTCTGTATTGATACCCGCTTGTAGAGATAGGTTTAATACTGAGCCTGCTCTCTTTAAATGATGCTGTCGTAATGTTTCTCCGATACCTTGCCCGACGGACTCCGTTGAATCATGCTGCCGCTTGCTATCTGTTTCTTGGACGAAGGCAGCTCTTTTCGCGGTCACTTCATCTTCATGCGAAACATCAGATGATTCTTTGCGCTGTGTGGTGGTTGGGTTGAGTTGTCCCGTTGTTGGAAATCTGACTTTACGGAAAGGTTTGTATTGTTTGAGTGTTTTTACAGCCTGTTGCTGGCGAAGGAGTTGTTCTTGTGCTCGTTGCTGGTTTCGCAGTTGCTGTTTTTCCTTTTGTTTCTGTTTGTACCTGTTCAATAGGAGTTTTTGCTTGGCCAACAGCAATTCTTTCTTGGAAAGTTTAGGAAGTACTTTTACAAGGAATGGTTTGCTGTTCTGGATGGCTAATGTGTTGACTTGTTGAGAATTGCTGTTTGGTAGTTTGTAACCAACTATGAGAAGTTCTTCCCGGAATTGTTTAGAAGATTCTGGTGATTTTTTGACTACATTACTCGTTTCTTTTTCACTCAATAGTTTGCGCAATCTGGGAGATGTTTGTGGAACGTTCTTATCAGCTGTTGATGAATCTTTATTTGTTTCATTAGTTGTTGTCAATCCTTGGTTCTGACCAGTTAAATTATCATTGTTCACTTGACGAATACTTCTGACAGTGAACAACTCGTAGATAATTTTGAACCCTGTATGTTGCCTAGAATCTCCTATTTTTGTCGCATGCATTTTTTGTATGTACGCTTGTGAGATTTTAATGATAGGTAAGAGTCTGGAAATATCGTAATGTTGTAGACGTTTTGCCTGTGGAGATTGTTTTATCGTCTGGATGGCCTTCACCTTTTGACCAGATTTGTGATTTCGGAGTTCTCCATAGATTTCAGGAGGAAGATAAGTAAGTAGACCAGCTAACTTACCAGGGGCGGGTTTAACATTGTCCTGACCAGCAGTAGGTAATGATACATGAATGAGGGCACCAGAGAGATTCACTGTCGCCGAGGGTTGAACGGCAGTAAATGGCGCCTCGTTTGAAGTAGACTCTAATGTGTCGGTAGGTGTGGTCGGGGGTGTGTACGCCAGAGACCCGGATAACGTTGGAGTGCCACACCGCGTGGTCTGCCCTGGAGTACCAGGAGTATCGGGTGAATTAGTATATTCCCATGTACTGCTTGGTGTATTAGGTGGGGTGTTTACAGACGTCGCTGTTCGGTGAGGTGGAATGGGTGATAGTGCCATTGGCGAATTTTGCCGCTGAGTGTACTGTAATGGCCCTTGAAAACGGATTGGTTTGGGTAATCTGCGCCTGAGTGGTAACGCAAGTTGCGGCATCGCGGGTGATTTAAGAGAGTTAGATGGTGTACTCGAGGGTTGAACGCATTCAGTGTTTTTGTCTTCTGTCACGTCAAGCGTACCATAACTTTTTTCTGACGGATTATCAGTTGTTGGTTGTGTCAAGTAATCGGTTGTCTTATCTTCATCTGTATACTGATGTCTCACATCTGGTTTCAAGAGAAAACCATCATGTCTCATATTTGGAACTTGTAATGGTAGATTTCCCCATTCATGTCTGTCATTTGGTTGTGTGTAATGCGGAGACTTTACTGGATGATGTCCATCTGGATGGCTCCAGTTCGTGAGTGGTAACCCTTGTTGCGCCACAGAGTTCATGCACTGCTGTGTCATATTGTCCTCTGTTGCTGCACTGGCTGAATCCATTTCACCGTCTTCATCATCTGACGTCTTTAAACTCAGATCCACGGGCGAGCTGTCGGTTCCTGTATCGCTGCTTAGATCTACAGGAACGTCGCTGGCGCTTTCTGAGGCTGAGTTGCTTTCATTCATCCCGTCGAGCAACACTGGAAAATAACTCGTGCTTCCCCAGATATCTTTCTGCATTTCTGTGTAAAAATTGCTCTCATTCATCTCTGGGGTTTCCCCTTGCTGATACTCTTGTGGTTCCGAGTTTGTTGCCGTGCCACTTGGGCTATTGTGATTCGATGGACCCGAAAATGCAGCGGATCGCCTATGTATGTTCTGCGTTGTTCTGTTGGGTTGGTAACATCTTATGTTGTTGTTGTTGTCACTGTGGAACGGAAGATAAGGCCTCTTGAAGACATCCTGCTGCGACTCATCTGTTCGAGCGAAATCTGTCTGCTGTCTTTCAATTTCATGCGCGAGAAATCCGCTGTCATCTGAGTCTTTCTTGCATTCCTGTTCAGCGTCCGTCGGATTTCCGGTTGACTCTTGACATACGTCCCTCATTCCCGGATCCCCTGACTTACCATGACTGATATTTAAGACAGGAATTGATTCTGTTTGTCTTTGGAGACTATCCCTTTGGTCAATGTCGCATTGCTCGGAATATTTTGCACTATAATCTAATTGATTTTCTTCACTTGGAGTAGACTCAAATGGCACATTGTTCGATGTCTGTGTTGCATCCATATTTCCACTGTGCTGTTCTGATAAAACATGTGAAAAGGAAGTAGTTTCTCTGTTTAGATCTGTCGATAATTGTGTTTGGGGGGATAGTTGGTGATAGGAATTGGGGATCCAAACTCCTTTGCAGTCGGCCTCTGGGAAGTTTGTCTGTGTTTGGGATTTTGAAATGATGTCATATCCAGCGTCATGAGGTGACCCGAAGCAGTCTTGACCCTGTGGTTGATGAGATGATGATACACTAGGATATAGTACCACATGAGGGTTCGGCTGTTGTTGACTTGGAAGTACACAGACATCCTGTCCAGGTATTCTAGCTTCGTTTGGATCCGGTATAGGTGCTCCTGAGTGGGGAACAAAAAACTTTGAATCGGTTCCAAAAGGGGAAGAACTTTGTGTAGTAATTAAGTAGCCTCCTGAAGTGTTCGATGTGGTAGCAATTGGCAATCTTCGAACAGGAAATTCAGGCCTTGTCGTTGATGATGCATACTCTAGAGGCGGTACAAGTATTGGTGGGGTCCCACATGGTACCGATGATACATCAAGCGTTCCTGGAAGCTGCGCAATGTGTAGTTGTGGTGGCGGTGGCACTGCTAAAGGAGCATACTCTAGAGACGGTTGTGATGACAGTGGGACTGCTGAAGGAGCATACCCTGAAGAGGGTTGTGGTGGCGGTGGTACTGCTAAAGGAGCATACTCTGAAGAGGGTGGTGTATATCTTAGTTGGAGTGAATCGCCTTCCTGATATCCATGCCCTTGTACATTTTTAAGTCCTTGGAAACCTCCGATCTCTGGCTGCGGTACAGATGCGGGAATTGTGGGAGCAGAAGGTTCTCCTTGATCCTAAAAATATTGTGATTTAATTTAGTCATAGAAAATTATTTGAACAGTGCACTCATACTTTCGATACACCATAGACTTTTGTGATACCGAGAAGAAAAAAATAGTGACCGTCGGACTGTGGCCCGTGATGCGTAAAGGACAAGGCCATTCCCCTCCCAATATATACGGCTGTACACCGAACAGCCAACATTCACTCTTAGTTACCCTCCCGACAAGTGTACACCCAATTGCCTTCAATAAATACGGCATAATAGTGTGGCTTATCCGGACAGTACTAATTTGTTTTCTACGTATCATACCAAACATGTACAATTTGAATTACTTCCATGTAATCTTTTTACACAGGTTCAAAACAAATGTGAAGAAACCCTTTGTTGTCATGGAAAGACGTCATTTTATATGGTTTAACGAGCAATCTTGAATAAATAACTCAGTAGGTGTTTCTTTAACGTTGTGTTTTACTTATGTAATGATATGAAGTATTTTCAGATGTGTCAAAATTGCATCATATTTAATAATTTTTTGATCGTTAAGAGAAAGGTATCGAATTAATAAAAAGCTACGCAGATAGCCAATGTACTACATTTAAGCACATAACAGTGTACATGTTTACCTTGGTTCACTCTACCTAAAATAGATACACTGTTCATGAAGGACCACAGATGCAAGAATTATAGCATAGACCTGTACTTGTGATTTAACTTGACTCCCTAAACGGATATCTAAACACTAACGATCAGATTTAATATCTCACGGTACGAATTGGATGTTCAATGACAATAATTTTTGCCATTTTTATCTCATTTCCTTTAGCGTACTTATTAAATACACTTGTGAATTACTTTTATTCGCTGCACAAAGAAAGAAGTTTCATGACACATTAACACTGCACGGGACACTGACCAGGAATGAGACAGGGAATGGAACCTGGAACAATGGGTTACTAAATATTATGTAGAACTGTTCACACTGCACCAGGATCTGGAATGGGACCAGGCCTATTGCCTCCTATTGTGCCAGTCCCGTTCATTGTAGCCGTGTCATTCCTGTTCCCGTGTAGTGTGAACGTGCTATCAGAATCAACGAGCATATCACGGGTAATGCATGACACTTTTTCAAGAAGCGAAACTCTATTTAATCATAAAGTTCAAAAGCCATCTATTCTAGTGCCATTCTTTTCACGAAATATTAATTTTAATCTTGATGTTTCATCGACTTAATGACGTAAATGCTTTCAATAAAGAACGCACATTTGTCAGTCCTACCAAGAAATTGCAATGGTTTCAATGCAACAGCACTCAATGGAGATTTTCGTAAACAACACAATATTGACGATGTTGACTGATCTGACATATCTGTCAACTTTGTGTTTTAATTTGGGAGAAATTATCAGCAATGTATAGGATACATCCATTTTCTTTTTTTTGTAATTTTAATCAGTATATTATAGACTTTCTTTTTACAAAATGTTTGAGGTCTGTGAATAAAGATTACAGAATTAGTACTCGACAGATATGACAATTTTGTGTTGTGGTTATTTGCGAAAAAGTCGATTGAAATGAGAATTTGTATTGATACGGCACACACATTTCATTAACGGACAAAGTAATTTCATTGCACGAAGGACTCAGTGTATAATTTTGCTGCACTTTCATGCCTAATTCCAAATTGTAATCTCAGATCATCATAAAGATGTAAGCAACTCAATTTGTATAGTCACTGAAACCAAATTCTGAAATGTAATGTAATCCGGCCCCTGATGTGTTGCAGCTGCATCACGTAAAAGACGCATCTACACAGAGCATGCAGAGTGTCGCCAGGCATCGTCCAACAATTTGCCACACATCTCACACAGATGTTTTGCTTTGGTTTCGATTAAAATGTCACACGACCTTTTTGTCTTTTCTTCAATTGGGATCGAAGAAGTAATTGAAAGAAATTTTAAGTACGAACAGATTGATACTGATTGGTTCTTAAATTTATATTAATTACAGTATCTCTTTAAGTGGCAAACAGATAGGCATCATTTCCTTCAATGCAGAAACACACGATGTCGTGTGTGGATCACATGCGGTAGTGCAGAATTTCTTCTTTTTCCGTAAAAAATTTTTGGAGGACATAAGTCCCATTTGTGGGGCCACCGATACCCCTGGTTTGGACTTCTGGTGACGTCCGCCCCAGGTTTCAAAGCTAGGGTGGATTTCTTGCTTGCACGCTTTCTTACCTGCGCGCTACTCCTCAGATTCATCTCTGGCGCGGAATTTCTTTCCTTGGTCACAGATTGACTTAATCTAGATTACTGTGAACGTCTTTGTTCACGTCATCACACGCTTGCAAACAGATGGACCTCGTTGTCAACAGGAAAACGTTTTACGCTTTGTACGATGCTATGGGATCTATTATCTATTACCAACATAGGATACCCAAATCTTAAAATCTTCATTAAAACCACACAATTCAAAATATTGCATTTAGATTAATATTAATCTTCAGGTAAAACACAAAATTAAATTATCTTTCAAGGTCATACATTTGAGCTAAACTTTTTTGAAATGGCAGAGAGTGCCAAATTCATGAGAGTAAGCGAAGATACGGAATTTCCCAAAAACATAACAGTATTAATGTATAGATCTATTACCTGTGTAGTTTTATTGGCGAGGGCCTCCTCTAGTTTACTGTGCAGTAAATGGATCTGACTCTGCAAAACATCTATTTTCTCGTCCTACAAATAAAATAAGACTTTAGGATTCCGGGAAAAAGCAACACCTAAGATTTAATAAAAGCTAACTTTTGACGCGAGTCCAATAAGGGTGATCTAAATATTTTTAGAAATCGACTTTCCTAGAATTTGAACTGATCTAACAATGGACAAAAGTGCACAGTTTGTATTTGGAAGTAAATTTGGAATAATGTGGATTTGCACCTGAAACACACAAGAACAAATAAAGTTGCTCAGGACTTACCCGTTTTTTCATCAATTCACACAGAACGGATAGAACTGGTGTGGATGTCTCTTCCATTTTCATTTAGCAGCTCTGTTCAAAAGAGACCAAATTCACCGAGTTAATGATACTTTTACGTCCAACAAAACAAATGAAGTGACATTATACTTTCCTGACGCAGAAATAAGTCGAAGTGTAACGATAACAAGATAAACCCTCGATGCGTTAGGAGGCTCGGGTGATCCATATTAAACCACCTGTCGCCTTTTGGTACGAATAAATACGCAATGCCACCAATTGATTTTCTCTAACTTTTGTCTACCAAATATATTTACTTAGTCAAAAGATATTTTCCAGTGACTAAAATAATTTTGGAAATCGAACATTATTGCTAAATTTGTATTTCCGTTTTGCAGTTTTCCTCTTTATTTCCACCAAATGAGGTTAATAAATGTGAATTAAGAAATCAAAAGGAATGTGAGGATTACATTTACATTTAAGGGTTACTTGCTTTATTGGACCAGTTGGTTTTTAATGGCACAGCTTGAGCAAAGTTAGCAATATTGGCATACTTGAATTTCGGGAAGCTTATAAAAATCTAATGCCATAGTATTCTCTCTTACGCCTCGATTGGCGTGTTATTCAGTGTTCTTAAAAATGAGTTAAAAATCCTCTTGTACATTTGTAGTACTTCTACATATTTCTACTTTTTCTGCCACCCTAAACTTGCTCCTAGATCACATGTTGACTGTGCTTTTTTCCAATTTTCAAACTACCGTAAATCCTTTAATTTTTGTTTGAGCCACTTATCCTTTTACACACTTGTGGTACTCCCATGTGTTAATAAGCACACCCAAATATGAATATCTCTATGGTTTAAACCACCGTCAACTTGATCTCAGTTCACATCTTGAGTGTTCGAAATCCAAACTTGAAATGAGCCCTTTGGTGCCAATTCAGCACCAAAGCATTCCAGAGAACAATGGAACTCAAATGAAACTAAGTCCACTCATAAGTTTACGTTTTTGACATTTCTTTTGCTCATTGAACGCCATCTCAATCAGGATATAATAAATTTTACTAGATCTACCTCGGGGTCATTGTTCTATTGAAATTTAACAACCTTAGCCAATACGCACCCTCTGGTTGTTAATTTCCTAGGAACTCTGACCCTTCTCGCAGTTCAACCCACCAAAATGTGCAAATCACATAGATCTGTTAACAGTAAGTTCATGAATAGACTTTGGTGTTGGCTGGAAAGAGATGATATGAATTCTCGAGATGGGACTTGACCCAAATGTACTCACCACAGATAGAACATTACCGAATGAACTGATGTCCATGACAGCATTTTAGGTCTAATATTTTTATGTAAGACAATTCGTAACGATATGTTCTAATTATTTCGCGTTAATCGTTAGTAATAAAGCAGAAATTTTGAATGCTATCTTTAAAATACAAAATTAAGCTCACTTGTCCTGATTGTCAGACAAGCCAATCCTAAACACTGAGTTTTCACTGCATGTGACAATTCTAGCTCGCCTTATTAAACCCTTTCTGAAGACAATCAAACCAACATATACTAGTCCAGAAGTCACTGCCTCTTTCAGAGTGTTCTTATCAAATGAATAAGCAACACGGCAGTTAGCGACACACCGATAGTTCCTGACAACTGACTATGGAATTGGTAGGAAATCACTGCCTTCATGTTTCCTTTGGAAGTGATTGTGAAATGATATAAACGGTACGACCATTACCGCTTTCCCATGGATTTATTAAATTCAACAAAGCCAGCCCAGTTTTTCACGATACGATACAATTTACATTTAAAGCTTGAATTTACATCAAGTGGTTTTAAAAAGTTTCAGCAAAAATAAAGTTGCCTCTAGTGGGAATTGAACCCACAACACTGACCATCACTGGCTTCGAAGTCTAATGCTTATCCAATTATGCCAACCAGACATGTGCTACTTGGAAAACCTTTAACTTAAATCTGTTTTATTCACCATTTCACCTTTTTGATAGAGCATGACCTTATGAAGAATCAGACTGACAACCAAATGTTAACTTAGCACAGTCATCTAGGCACAGTCAGACTTATAAACTAGTGACGGTGATAAACCTGAGTGAAAAATATGTCATATCATCATGCTGGTAACTGGTTGCAAGTACAACTATCACAGAAAGTTTTTGTCTGTTAGATGCGTAAGTTTGAAGTAGCGAGGTGTTGCGTGTAAACTAACTGGCTCATTTGACGAAAGCTGAAATGTGCCCATACAACAATGGAATTGTTTGTTTTCAGTGTTACCATCGTTGTTGTTGTCAGTATCATTGACGTCAACATTGTCACAATTGTTGTGGGCTGCTGTACCGGTTACAGAATTTGTAAATTTTGTGGAAAGATTAATCAGTTTGCCTGATATTTTAATATTGATTTTTTTTCATCTATTGATCACTATTTTAATAAACTACAATTACACATGGCTTTGTATTTGCTTGGCAGCTATGCTTTCTAGATAGAGATTGTCTCTTATCAGCAATTTATATTTGTATCATCCAACAATGAATGTTCTCTGTATTTATTAATGATTGTTCTTAGCTTTAAGATCTTAGTATTCATTAAAGTTTTTTCTTAGTATATATTAATAATTGTTCTCAGCATTCAGGTATGTTCTTAATATTTTTGAGCATTTTTGTTATTCTCAGGATTTATTAATCACTGCATTATGACTATTTTAGCATTCATTAATCTGTTTGTTCTTATCATTCATGTCTATTTCTAGCATCGATTAATTTCCTGTCTTATTTCCAAGCTACAATCACAGTTCCCAATCAACAATAAAAGAAGTAAAAATACGTTTCGTTAACACTGAGATATTTTGATGATTACAACAAGAGTTTGTACATCTAATGGAATCTATATGGTTTTACAAAATTCACAGTAATGCCAACATAGGCAGATTTGTGCATTTGTGAAACCTCCGAATCTATCAAAAATCTGTCATTTGGCTTTTCATTGAAACCTCCTAGATGTAACAAAT
The DNA here is from genome assembly GCA_038406175.1 of Haplosyllis leylae. Lineage (NCBI taxonomy): Eukaryota > Metazoa > Annelida > Polychaeta > Phyllodocida > Syllidae > Haplosyllis > Haplosyllis leylae. The sequence goes on along the minus strand of JBCAUG010085766.1, from coordinate 246 downwards.
ATACGTTTTAATTTAATTTATTACGACAATCGACTTTTTCAGAAACACACAAAATTGGCAATAATGGCAATGTTGGTATCAGGGGCTTTACTACGTAGAAACAAAAAAAGTCATTGGGCATTGAACGTAGGATCTCAGCCATTTGGATTTGATGCTCTGCTCTCTGAGCCATTGGAGTTTTCTCTAAACGGAGCAGAACTTTCATTGAATTCAGTGAATTCAGCAAATTCAGGGAATCTGAGAAAT